>JAADVC010001324.1:0-10848 GCA_023334575.1 Pythium volutum | reverse complement strand
GGGGGTCGATGGGTATTCGGCGGAAAATGGAAATTCGAGTGATGACGCAAAGGGAGTGATACGTAAGGCGAAGAAGACGGCCGTAGCTTTGAGTGGTGTCGAGGGATGAGGAAGAGAACTGTCTGTGGGAACGAGTGTATCTTGTGCGTTTGTGCTGGATTTGGTGTGAAAATTGTTTGTGATGTGCAATGTGTCTGTTTGTTTAGTATGTCGTTTCCTGGTGTGGTCGTGGTTGTGTATAAGATTGTAGGGTGTGTGGTATTGTTTCTATTTCGTGAATGATGAGAGGGTCGTCGTCTTCGCCTGAGCCAACGTACGCGTAGCTGGCATCGTCAAGCTTTGGGTCGATGAGGAAGCGCGTTGTCGAGTCCTTGTTGCGATCCAGCACCTTCAGCCGAACAAAATCCTGGACAGCCTTGATGGATTTTTTTGCTCCTTGCTCCCTTCGGATGAGCTTCAGGGCCGCTTCGATCGGCTTTCGTGTTGGCCACCCGCACCGCGGCTTTGTGATACCGGAGTGATTCTTCATGTTGGCTTGAATAACGCTGGCAGTGTGGGAGCACGCTTCTTCTCGCACAAAACGCTCTTTCAGCTCCTTCGTCAGACGGGGTACGACCACCCCGCCGCAAGCAACCAGTCCTCGCGCGTGGGATGAGCGGTTCACCATCACCTTCCACTTATCGTGTGCGGTGCAATGATACACTTTCCACACGACGGAGCAGTCGCCGTTCTGGCCTTTCCACCATTGTGTGGCACCGCTTGCGATGTTCGGTGTGGAACACCGCTGAGCAGCACATATGCTCGTCACGGAAATCATCGTAGAGATCCTCAGACGCGAGGACTCGCACATCAAGCCACTCGTAGCCCATTAGAGAGAGGGTTTTGGACTGGGCTCGGCGAGTACGAATGAATGGCTGGTTCGCTTATGGTCTATATTGGTCTTTATCGGGATAGTCGGCATCTGTGGGAAATGCGGCAGAGGCATCAGCTTGGTGGAGGTCGCCACGGGCCATGTCCCATTTATAGCAGTCGGTTACTGTACTATTCTACTTCATCGGAGAGACTGTTCTATTGAATTAGGTTCAACTCTCGTCATGTCTGACGTGGACCACACACACTATATTTTCTCCCACATTTTCCTATACGTTGGGGCCGAAATTGGGGACCGATCTATATTCTGAACCTCGTTCCTATGTTTCGGACCTCTTTTCCTATAGTTTATCCCTCGATATCCTATGTTTTAGATCACTTCTCCGAGATCCACAGTACTGGGATACGGTAACTCCGAATTTGAAGACATGGATATTCTCTGAACAACAAGCCGAGAGAGATGACGTCGCTCTACGCGACGATCGTGCCACATTTCACGCAGGAGCTGCTCTCCCCCGGACTTCAGGTCGGCTACGTCGACGACGGCGGCGTCTGGCAATTCATTGCGCCGTCTCTCGCGCTGCGGTTACCGCTGCGCGCCATCGAGTGGAAGAACCTCGTCGGCGTGACACAGACCATTGACCGCCTGCCATTGCACTTCGTGAACGAGCCGAGCAGTGGCAGCAGCAGCAACAGCAGCGTTGGCATTATGCCGCTTGTCTGCGTCTATGTCATCAAGTGTGAGGACATGGACCTCTACAAGGCGACACTGAAAGCGCAGATCGCGCACTGGGTTGACCGCATGAATGCCGCGCGCGTCGACTGGATGTTGCTCTACGTGCCGCTGGGCACACGCACCAAGCGCGGCAGTGTCGGCGGTGGCGGTCCGAGCGCAAGTAGCAGCGCCGGTGGTATTTATAAGAAGATCTTTGAGCGCATCAAGGCCGACTTTGGCAACAAGAAGAACGCCAGTCTCAGCGGCGGCACGAGCGGTGGTAGTAATGCCGCCTCGGCTGTGACGCAAGCCAGCGGCGCATCCAGCAGCAGTGGCGCCCCTGCGAACGAACCAGCACGGTCGGGCGGAGTGTCCATGTCGGGCTTGAGTAATCTTGGGAGCAGTCTCGCCGGCACAATCGGCGGCGGTGGCGGAGCGCACGGCGTGTCAGTCGATCGCATCTGCAAGATCGACACGCTCGAGGGCGCGAGCGTCGTCGGCACGCAGGCGACCAACGAGACGCAGTGGACAGAACTGCTGCTCAAGATGCGCAAGTGTATCATGGAGGCGTTCGAGTGCAAGTGCTGGCAGTACGAGGAAGAAGTGCGGGTGCTGGACGCCAAGGTGCGTTGAATGGAGTTGCCAACCAGACTATCGAACAAGCCGTCTCTCGGGCTGACTGGCTGCCGTTATGCCATGTAGCGCTCGCTGCCGAGCTGGAACTTTGGCGCATTCTTTGTCGCAAAGGAGCGGCTCGCGCTCATGTACCAGCAGACGTGTTTGCTGGACGATGCGATCCGCCACGTACGTTATGGACCTGGACTCCAAAGGACAGCACGAAAACTAACGGATCATCACACGTCTCTTATTTAGCTCGACGAGATGGACGCAATTTTCCAGTTTCTTGTCGAGAACGATACGCGCTTCGAGGCTGCATCGTCGTCGGTCTCAGGCACCCGTCCTGCCGTCACGGCGACGGCTCCGGTCTTCACAGTCTCGGCGGTACGCATCCTGTAGAAGGAAAGCTGTCTGGAAAGGACATGGCAGTTAAACTCTTTCTTTTCCTTTTGTAGCTCGCAATCGACATGGCGGCCATGCATAGACAAATCGCGAGTGGCCAGGCGCCGCCGCTGCTCATGCGGCTCTACTTTTTCACTCGACAGATTCGTACGCTCTACCTCAAAGGCGACTTTCGACAACTCATCCAGCGTGCCACAGCTTTCATTTCGACGTTTCACTCGCTCCTCGTCAATGAGCAGGCGCAGTTCAGTACAGAGATGGAGTGGTTTCAGCCGCATCTCTGGGCCGTGGGCGCGTGTCTAGAAATTGCTTACGCGTGCGAACTCTCGTGGAGTGGTCACGACTACCAAATCTCATCGGCGAGCATTCCCGATGGAGTCTCGTTCGCGCTCACGCCCGAGGTCATGGCTGGTCTGCTGGGCGACATTTTGTACTTGGCTCGGCGCGTACTTAAAAAATCGTCACAGGCGAATGGCTGGTGGACCACGGCGGCAAGCAACAGTGAGCCGACAGTGGAGTCGGATCCATCTCAAGCGTCATCTCCTTCTGCGTCGTCTTCGTCTTCTTCGGCGTGGTACAACTCCTTGCAATCCGTGTTTACAGCAGCTTCACCGAGCCCATTCCAGCGGTGCGTGTGGGAGCTTTCGCACTTGGCATCGCTCCACTTCTCGCGGGCCGGGCGCCATCGCTTTGCCGTCTTTCTCGGCAGCGAGTGCGCGCGGTATCATTTCCACCACCACCAGTTTGAGAGCGCATCACGGTTGTTCCGCTCCCACGCGAGGCAGTGCGAGGAAGACAAATGGTGGACGCTCGTGAGCGAAAGCGTGCGATGCATTTGCGACAGCGAGCTGGCGCTGGGACGGTCCGCACAGGCGGCCGCCGCGTGCTTTAGCATGCTCGAAATTGCGCAGGCCTCCCGCGCCGAAGTGAGCCGGGAATACCTCGACAGATTGCTCACGAATCTCGTGCAAAGTCTCGAGCCGATTGAGACCGACGACGGCGTTATTGATGGGACTGGCCCACCATCACCACCACCGCGCGTGAAAATGGGCGAGCTCATCAAGCCGGCCATGGTGATTGAGACGATGCAGTCGCCCGAGAGTGACCTCGACTATGGTGACGTGCGCGTCACACTGGTGCTGACGAACCAGTTTCCGGCGGGCATCCATATTGAGTGCGTGCGGATTCAATTCGCTGCCTGCGGCGACGAGCATGCTGTCGTTGACCCAGAAACATCCTTCGTGCTGCATGACGTGGCTCTCACAGATGGCGCAACGCCGCCGCTCGAAGAGACCGAGGCCGACTCGCTGGTCGAGCTGCAAGAGCACAACGTGTATATGTACGAGCGTGCGAGTGTGAACCTCACCTTCTTGTACGGAGACGTGGGCGTGGGTGCATACAAATGTACGGGACTCGAGTGTACCGTCGCGGGGAACTCGTTCCCGCTCTTTAGTCGTCAGGAGCTCGACGCTATTCGGTTTGAGATCCCTCCGCGTAAGAGCACGCTGCGCTTGTGGATCCGCGGACCGCCATTACTGACACCCGCGAGCATAGAACTGATCCACATTACGATCGATAGCAACGACGACGTGGTCCACGAGGGCGTGTTGGAGATAGCGGTGCCCGACGACTGCGGGATCGTGTCGATCAGTCACGCCCAGCTCCACGTGGACCAGGACAAGCCCTCGCCGAGTTCGCTAGGCCATCGCACGGTCAAAAAGCTCACGCTGGACGTGGCCGACTTGTTGCCCAAGACGAGCTTGACCTGCTCAGTGTGGCTGGTCGTGGGCGACGACGACGTAGCTGTCGAAGGAGAAGAATCGCCACTGACCAACCCACTGGTGGTCGCACTTGCGGCGTCGCTGCGGTATGACGCTGGCACGGAACACGCGCCCACCAAGCGCCACACGGAGCTACGGCGCAGCGAGCGCACGTTCCAAGTCGCACGTCCGCTCACAGAGACAGTGCGGCTCAAGCGCGTGGACGCGACGCGCGTGTTTGTCACCGTCGCGCTGACGTGCAATCCGGAATGCGGCGTGCGCATTCGCGACTATTCGCTCGACTGTCCGATTCCTGCGAGCACTGAAGACCCACTGGGAAAAGGAGAAGGAGAGAACGGGACTATAACTACGGGCGTCCGTGTCGTGCAGGACCCGAACGCGCACTTGCGCGGCCATCGTCTCGGCCGCAGCGAGACGCTCCACATGGTGTTTGGCCTACAGCTCGATGGTGAAGAGCACGCACCGCCTACACCACTGAGATTGACGCTGCCAAGCCATGTAACGTTGCGGGTTGACGTCGAGTTTGACGGTGACGAGCACGCGCGCACGTGGCACACCACAAGCCTCTTTGATCTGCCGCTCGGATCGGTCGACGGCGCCGTGTTCCAGATCGACGTGCGCCCCAAGACAGCCAGCCCAACAAGCAGCTGGAGCGTGGGCGAGGACGTGGTCTTTGCCGTCACCGTCACTTGCGTCAACGGCAATAAGGGCGATGCGCCGCCGCCACCGCCGATCCTGCTCTGTCTCGACGCCGCGAGCGACGACGACTGGGTCCTGCTGGGCAAACAACGCGAGCGGTTTTGCGGGGAGCGCTTCACCACATCCAAGCGGCTATTGCCGCTGCGCGTCGGTCGACTGTGTGCACCGCAGTTTGTGCTGCGAGCGGCCGACGGCGACGACGCCGCCGAGGTCCCAGCGGACCGCGTCTTTTGCAAACAGCGCGCTGTGACCTTTTTGGTGGTGTGATCCCGGCCAAATCTCCGCGAAAGTACGGTTTCTAATTGCATGCAACGGTTTCTATTTCTATTTCGTTTTGGTTCTGCGATAGAGAAACGTCGGGAGAGTCTTCTATTGGGGTGCCATCGGGGGGATCCGATGGAAGGCTGTCTGGCCCACAACAGTCCGCTTTGGCCTACACACCCACACGTCGATCTCTCCTTCAGTCCCCTATCATGTCTCTTCTCGTGCGCTCGCTCGCGCCGCTGCGCCGCTCGGTCGCCGCCTCGTTCCAGACGCGCGCGTTCTCCAACGTCATGCTTCCGGACATCAAGGACCACGCCGTCGGTCGCCAGAAGTTTGAGCTCGAGCTCGAGAGCGAGGGCCTCGTGGCCTTTAACCGCGACCCGATCGAGACGGACGAGACCATGGGCAACTCGAAGGAAGACCCAATTCTCGTGCCGTCGTTCGAGAACGTGCGCGCCGTCGGCATCTCGCACAACGACTCGTCGTACGTCATGTGGTTCAACCTGACCAAGGGCAAGGTCCACCACGTCCCGGACTTTGGCAAGTACTTCATGTTGTATAACCCCGAGGAGCTCGCGGCGCTCGTCAAGGAAGCCGAGGCCAAGAACGAGGCGGCGGGCGTGGTGGCGGAAGAATAAACAGCTTGACGGTAGTCCCCCGTCTTCTTTTTTCGACCACTCCTCGATTGTCCAGCAGCAGCCAGCATCGAGTGGGCGTCTCTCGTTCCTGTGTTCCTGTGCTCGCGTGCGTCGGGCGTCGGGCGTATGCCGCCTCCTCCCAGTTTCTGACCCGTTTTTCTTCGGTGCGATTGCGAGAGAGACAGAGAGAGCGAGAGAGATGGAGAGAAGCCAATACCCGGTAAAAAACACGAATCTGTATAGCCGCCATGTTTTGAGAGTTGTTGTCGGTCGTGTGCTTTTCGCCCATCAAAACAACCCCACTTCGCTTCCTGACGCCACGTTTTATCGCGATTGCGGATGCCTTGCGGTGTACCGTACCGTACGATGGCAATTCAAGATGGCTCAAAAGACACGCACCCTTCGTAATTCAAAGTCTGTTTTCTGGTGGTCGTCCCATCACCGCTAAGTGCAACGTTGAGACTTTGATAAAACGCTTCGCTAAAAATCGTGTTTATCTCGTTAATCGTTTGTTTCCTCCAATGCCGTTTGCATCGCTAGCGTTGTCTTCTCTGCTGCTTGTGTTTCTATTCGGTGCCTAGTTGTCTACAATATCCTGCTCGTCCAAAATCGCTACCTAACTAACGTTAACTAAATCCTGCCTCACTATTCCTTGCCTAACCTAGAATGCCCGCAAAACGAAAGCAGCGCGCTAGGCATACCTCTTCTCTTCCGCCTCCTTGCTTTCGCACTCGCGCACGTGGCCTTGCCTTACACTTTGCCAGTCGTCCTCCCCACCTCTTGATCCATAGGATCTGGGGTGGGACGGTTCTGACTGAGCGTCTCCTCTTCGTCTCACGCACTCGCGGTGCCGACTTCACGGGGCCTCTTTGGTGGCCGCCTCCGACTCGTCCTTGCTCGCAGTAGGCGTGTCTGCCTGTGGAGGCTGCGACGGCCACGCGCCAGGCTTGATCACAAACGACGGCAGCAAAGGCAGCGTCGCCGGCACGCCACCTCCGCTGTCGGCACTCGTGCGTGGACTCTCCATCGCCACATCTTCAACGTCCTTGCTGGGCTCACTAATGCTCGCAGGCAGCTGCAGCTGCGTCTGGATCGGCGGCGGCGCCATTTGGCGGAACGAGCCGTTAAACTGCGGACTGTTGAGGATCATGGCCATGGTCTCGAGTGCCGACTGCTTGGCCACCGCCGTGTCGACCGTCAGCGGCAGCGATACGGGTGCTGCAGTTGCTGCAGCTGTCGGAGGTACAAAAGGCGACGCCGACGCGGTCTCGTCCTCGATCGAGCTGCTGCTCATCGACGCCGTGTCGCCACTGTCCGTCTCTTTCTCAGTTGTTTCGGTGGCCACGGTCGGCGCCAACGCCATGGCTTCGTCCCCACCACCCGGACGACCGCTGTCGACGGACTCGTTCAGCTCTTGCTGCGGCGCCGTCGCAGGTGCGTCGGGTTCTTGCTTGAGTTCGACCCCTTCCGTGTCGAACGGGAACCGACCAGCAAACTTTAATAGATACTTTTGGGCATGCGTTCGCGTCTGCACAGCGCTCCGCGTGCGCACGACGTGGGCCACGCGACGCCAATCCTTGCCGTACAGGCGAATGCCGTGGAGAAACGCTGCGTGTTCCTCGCTGGTCCAGCGACCGCCCTTGGAGTTCTCCTTGCCACCAGAAGGCGTGGTGGAAGGCGTAGTCGCGCCCGAGCGCGGCGACAGTTTGGGCGTGGCATGGACGTGCGAGTGCGGGCGCGTGGAGTGGGTCACGTCCTTGGTCGGCGTCTTGGGCCGCGTGGCCATGGCATGCTCCTTGTTGGGATCGGCAATGACCGAGTCGCGCTTGAGCTTGAGACTCAGGATCTGGTCGCGGTACTTTTCGCGCTCGGGTCCCTGCGAGCTCAGCATGGCCGCCTCCATGGACGCGATGCTCTTGGCCAGCGACCGAATCTGGCGGTGCGGCCAGCGCTTGATGCCGTTGCGGCGGCAGATTTTCTTCATGAGCGTGATGCAAATGCCAAAGTCCTTGGCCACGTCAATGATCGGCCGGTCAAAGTGCTCACGCAGCTCATCGATCGAAATGTGCTTGGTCACGAGACTCTTGACGCGGTTGCTCTCGTTGCGGAACCGGTGGTTCAAACCGGCATCGTCCGTGAAATCCAGTTTGCTGCCCGTGGGGCCGCCAAAGTGAACGTGCTGCACGCGGCGCTTGCCCTTGCCACTGCTGCTCGCAGGGGACGCGTCCACGTCCATGTCGTCGTCCTGGTCTTGGCTCTGGTCATCGCCCGAGAGGTCGTCCTCGCCCATGTCGCTGTCGTCCGTGTCGTGCTTTTTGCTCGCGGCGGCGCCCGCCATGCTCATCATGCTCGTGAGAATCAGCGCCGTCTCTTCCGAATTGGACCGCTCGCGACGCGCTTTTTGCTCGTTCGTCTCGCCCTTCTCGGCTTCGCCATGGGTGCCCACGACGTCGGCCGCAGGCGCCACTGTGGCGGTGGGGACGACGGCGATGGAGCTCGGCGACGGCTCCACCGGTGCTGCCGCGGCGGCTGCTGGCGGTGGCGTCGCGACGGCCGCGCAGCCTTCGCCATCAATGGCCATGCCCATGGTTAAAGGGACAGTGAGGTCGTAAGTCAGTCGCGGGAGGACGCCTGACGTGAAACGGCAAGCGGCTCCTCAGAAGATCGAAACGTCACGTGTGTGACGTGGCGACGCGTAACCGAGAATCAGGATACGTTCCGTTCTGTTGTTGGTGCTACTGTAGGGGATTTCTGTCTCGTTCCCTCCCTTTTTGGTCAAGTGGATAGTAAGTCCTACAATATAGAGGCGGGGGACGTCAATACCATTTTGGATCCTGAAGGGACAGTCGGGGGTAGACGGACGGACCGGCCGTCCGACCATGTTTGGCCGCCAGCCGCCGTTAATGCGGGGGAGAGGAGCGGAGAGGGGGTTTGCTCCCCTCCCCTCCCCGCTTAAATAGAGGCGCGCCGTCACTCACCTGCGCTTGGGCGTCTACTCTCTTGTCGGTCGCTCTCGCTTCCGCTGCTGCTGTTGTCTGTGCGTGCGATCCACTTTCGTACGGAACGGCACCGGCGTTCGCGCCTCTTTCTCTCTGTGGCCTTTGACCACCAAGTCACCCGTAACCGCAGATCATCAATCGTCGACACCCCCGTTTTGCTTCTGCTTACTTCTGGAACACCTCTGAAGTAACGGAAAGCTTCGTCACTTGGAGTTTATATGCAAGCCCAGAACCAGGCGAGAATCCTGAAGAGTCGTTGATTGGCTGGAGGCAGCAGCACACTCTGGGGCGCTCCACATCTGCTAGTGGAACATTTTGTGGAGCGATCCTACGCGGCCATGACATCGCGGGAAAAGTCACACAGAAATTGGCTTCACCCGTTGGGAAATCATCGGACTCAGACTCAGGTTGAATATTTGAGATATTATCAGATTGTCATCAGTCGATGTCTGTGTGAGAATGGTGTGGTGTGGATTTAGTTCTATAGTGGCCAATCAGAATACAGCGATTTATCGCTTTATTATTCTATCTACTATTATAATAGTATCGTGTTTCTCAGGCGATAGATAAATACGTTTTTGTGGGCGATTTAGCACCGCTTTCTGCCGTTTCTATCTATCGCAAGATTTCCCCATCCGGTCTGACAGGTGGTGTACCTTGGGACGACCAAGCGAAGAAGCGTTGATGTTGGCCATAGCTGTAGAGAGCGGTACCATACTGTGCACCTCGCTAATGCTCGCGTGCTCAAATAAAATGAAATGATTTTGGCCAATTAAATCTAGTAGCACACCGACTGACTCCTCACACTGTGAGTCCTCGATTGTGTGGCCCGTGCGCCACCTTCGGCACAAGGCCCTCATCTAACCAAGAGCATTGAACTCGTTCATTCACCTGCTAAGTCGCGGAAGTAGTGGAGAAATTGTCTTTCGCTACTCCCCCCCACCTACTTCGTTACACGAGATACCTTCTGGTTTGTCCCTGTCTCGACCCAAGATCGAATCTACGGAATTAACAACTTCAACTAACGGCTAAGAGCATCTCCACCGGTCGTGCTAAATCGCTTGTTTAGCACCGATTTAGCACAGATGGTCTCCCCACCGGTCGTGGTAAACGCGAGTCAATTCTGGCATCCGTGCCAAAAGTATTCTAACCTGGCACTGAGATAGCACGGGCGACATGGATAGTAAGCGTCGCGTCCCACATCTTTCTTGATCTTTTCGACCGGCCTTCAGTGACAAAATCACAATAGTGACCACTTGTCGCACAGGGGTGTGCGGATTGTTGTGCAAAATTGCCGATTTGGCACCGAAAACCTCGGGTCCGATTTAGCGGTGGAGATGCTCTAGCATCCCCACCGGTTCGAGCATCTCCACCGGTCGAGCTTAATCGGACCTGAGGTAATAACGTCAAGCGAGCCGCCTTACCACACCATCAGATTGCTTTCAACCCGTCTAAATCGGATTTAGGCTGTCGAGCACCGAGATTTTACTGTTGCTTTTGGAAGTCTTCCAGATTTCTAGGGGAATCGCATTGTGGGCATGTAATTTCTCATGTTCCCTCGCTTGGGCTGTGGATGGGAAGGAAGCCATCCGACAATCGCCAGAGCTGATTGCGTTCAATGATAATGAGAAACGCACGTTCTGTCCGCCTGTTTTTAAACAGAATTAAAATTCTGTGGTGTGAGAGGAATTATGTTAGATCATTGGTTTTTTGAGAAAATCTGGGTTATAATTGGACACGTGCCAACCCAATGATCATTGGATGCAATAAATCGCGTGCCTTTTTGAATATGCACTCGACAAAGGCAAGCACTGGTGATCATGGTTTCTTTTTCAAGACACCGCGCCTGGCCGAGCCGCAGG
>JAADVC010001323.1:0-10849 GCA_023334575.1 Pythium volutum | reverse complement strand
TGGGGTCGGTAGTATCGTTGGCTACGTATTCTTGGAGTTGGGTGGTGATGATAGTTTGGTCGCCCGGCCCAGCACTGGCGTGGCGTTGGTCCATCGCCACATTGGCGAGGTGGTCTGCCATCATATTGCCACTTCTCAGCGTGTGCTCAAATTGATAGAAATGTAGATGCTGGAGCGCTTGGCGTGTCCTGTACATCGCGTGTTGGAGGTCGGGTTGGATGGTCGCGTTGTCCCCGTCCACTTGGCGTAGGGTCACTGGGCTGTCGCCGTGATGGCGACCTTGGCGTCCGATTTTCCGTATCGCCGACAATTTTCCGACTTCCGCGCCATTTTGCAACACTCTGACCTGCTTTAGCCGACGCCCGCACGAGTGTGGAGAGCCGCTAAGAGCCTGGCGACAAAGGGCACCACAAACAACCAGGCCGAGTACATCGGCCTCGGCACTGGCCCAGCGGCGGCTGAACGCAAACGGCGCCCCCGCTCCGTGGTGGGCGAGAGTTTAATCATCCACCACCATCGTCCGCCCAAGACTGGCATCCTTCGCCGGTTTTAGCAAGACACTCGACTGATCGCCAACCGCGCTGGCTTCCATCACCTCCGGGCCTACACCAAGGCGGCCGACGCTGCCGCGAACAACCGTGACTCGTCTCCGACAACTTCAATCCACTAATTTAGTGCCAACCAGCAGTTCACTAATTTAGGCATCTCAACTGCCGCTGCAAGGAAGACTGCGTCTCATGCCGCGCAGTTCCAAGTTCAACATTGTGCGCACCTACGACTGGATCGAGATCGACGTGCCCGATCCGGCCCACAAACCCATGCGAGATATCCAACGCACTGTCCGGTGGATCGAGCAAGCGCGAGACGCATGCGTCGTGTGGCATTTACTCGTGAGCTGCCCGGGCTTTGGTGGCCACTAGAATCCGGGGTTTTGGAAACGCTTGGTCGACACGCTCGCGCAAGATCTCGACGGCCAGCGAAGGATGAGGCGCCAGCAGTACGATTTGGGTGACTCGGACGTTGACGACGACTCCGAAATGGACGTGACCGTGCAGGCAAGCGATGGCTACAAGTTTTTTTGTCGACACGGAGACGAAATGTCGTTTCCTGGCTTTCGCTTGAAGCTGCCCAGTTCGGAACTGTGCGACTCGCTTCCCGGGGCCGAGTATTCCGACGACGATGACTCGGAGTATAATTACGGTGAAGAAGGCAACGAGTGGTTCAATAATGCGCGCTGGTTTGGCAAGGTCGTGCGCGCCTTCACGGGTCTTGAAGACGATCGGTCGCGGTGCACAGCCGAGGTCCAAGAAGTCGTTCGCGATCTTTCCCGTTCATTAGCAACAAGCGACTCAATACACCAGTGGTAGTCGGCGTTCGTTTGACGCGGTTTGCGGCACTGGATGGCATCGCTGGCGCCCTGCAGCGACTCGCGCGAAGTATCCAAGCAAGTTCCAGTGTGAACACTCATGCCCACCGAACGAGACAGTTTCACGCTGGCCACTTTGGCTTCCCGTGCATCGAGCTTGAAGAACACCAGATTTGTTATCTGCATCCCATGACAGGAGAGTATGAGCTCGACCCGCTGTCGGCTACCTTGGAGACACGTACGGTTCGGGTACCAACGATCCATCTAGTGCCACACCCACCAAGATGATTGGAAAGACGTGGTTGTCGCTGAGAGTGACCGAGGCGACGCCTCACCAGATCGAGATCATCTTCTCCATGCTTCCCGAGACCGTCGGAGGTGCGGTCCGCACAGTCGAAGTCTACACGCTTGATCGGTGCGATCAGGACGCGCACACGGCGATGACTAGTCGTGCGTGGACGTGGTTGGCGTACATGGTGTACCACCCCACGACCGTGATGTCGCCCATCACGAACCTCGACATGCACGATCTGGATGCCTGTGAGGACGTTGCAACCGCCATTTCGAGCCCAGTAGCTGCCCATGCGTCGCTCTATCGACTCCTCTCTGGCTCTGGCGATAGCAGCCCCGGTGCGACGCCCATCGAAAGGGCAGCGGGGCGGTACACATTCCTGAATGTCGCCGCGAACACCAAGGTGCACACCCGCCAAGCTTTGAGCGGGCCGGCGCTCTACACCGTCCGTGAAGCAAGTCGTCTGTCGTCCGTGGTCAGTCATGGAATTCGACAAGTTACAGATCTACCCGCTGTCGTGTGCGTGATCATTCCCGGGTATGGCCACGGCTGGATCCCAAAGAGATCCGTTCAAGACATCAGCCATGACGGCGCGATGAGCTCGTCGCTGGCCGGACTGCGTCTTGGGCCCGGATCGAGAGGCTCTCGGGCAGTGCTTCCTATTGTGCGATGACTGATCCGCGGGGCGCAATTTCTCGACGTGTTCAATTGGGACTACCTCAACGCGTCTGAACTGCTCGAGCTTCTTTGTGAGTGCTCGGGCCTGACCCATCTTAACGTCGAGCATTGCGGTGAGCTATTCCACGAGTGGGAAAAATATACTTCCGGGAAGAAGGGTCAACTACGAGAACTCGAGCTCCAAGCGCTGATCGTGTACACCAACAACCCGAGCGGCATCAAGCCTCCGTCACCCGCTGCGTGCAGATCGTGTCTCTGTAAGGTCAGAGAATTTCAGGTATAGACCAATTGGATGCGCGACCACCACGTTCAGGCTGTTCAGCGCACGTTGGCAGGGGGCTATTCGATCGAGCATTTCGTGTGGAGAATGATCCGGTCTCACCATCCAGTACCCGTATCGTACGACGAGTGCGAAGCCGAGACAGCTGCATTCCTGGGCTCGGCGCCCCGGTTCGCGCAGCGATCGTTCAGCAAAGACGGCCATATTGAATTGCTGAGCGTGACCCGGCGGAAGTTTGTGTCTACAGAAGGCGCCCATCCGATGGGCCGATTGGACAAAGACATGGTGCAACGCATTGGCGTGTATGCAACGACAGACGTGCCCCGGAAGGTGTGGGCGGAGCAATGGTGAGATATTGGATGATGTGGTGCTGGAACCTGTCTTAGTGGACATCACACACTGTGTTGTTGGCCTTCGCGTTGGTGATACCTTTTTGCAAATGTTTTGGCTTGATAGCATGCAGTTGAACGAACGATAACGTTACCGTACTATAAATGGTCCCGCCAGTACAGTACCAGAAGCTTTCCACTCCCGAAGCGACCAGAGGAATGTTCAAGGAATACTGCAGATAATCAGGTACGAAACCGACATACCAGTTCACTTCCGGTACACGAACACTTCCCGCCCTCTCAAAAGCCAATATCAGAAACTGGAACATGAACCGCGCGGGTCGTACGCGCGATGACGACGCGCCGCTACTGTCCGCCAAGCGCCAGACATTGGAGATGCTGGGAACACTGAGGGACGACTGCGGCTCGTCGCGGGCGACGCGGCCTTTGAAATGGTGAGCAGCTACGAATGGATCGAGATCGACGTACTCGATGCGCAGCTGCCAGTCGACTCGAGTTCGAAGTGCTCATGCTGACGTGTGGCCGTGCCCCCTTCCAGTGTCCCATCGCCGGCCACGTGGAGAACCTGCTTTCGTGAGCTTCGTGAGTTTACGCTACTGAGAGAAGGGCCACACCAGAGCCATCTCGACCCAGTCCAAGAGACTGTCCGCCTCGAGCATTCGGTCGAACATTTTGTTTGGTCCTGCCATCAGCCGCCCTCATACGAAATCTGCCAAGCCAAGACGCGTGAGTTACTCGGTGCGACGCCGCCTTGTGCGCAGCAACCGTTCAGCTACGACGGCCACATTGCGTTGCTGAGTGTGGTCAAGCGCATGCAAACCCGTGACGACGAAACCCCTCGTGCGATGGGCCAATTGGATCGCGATATGGCCCAATTGATTGGCGAATATGCAACGACGGACGTGCCCCGAACAGTGTGGGTGGATTTGTAGGCCACTTCTTCACCCACACTGTTAGTGGTGATCCGTTGGACATTCGGCCACAGGAACGCCTCTTGCTCAAAAGGGCATGCCTGCACTTCGAAGTTCTTCAAGGTTTCCACGCCAACATCTTCGAATTTCCTTTTCCGGATCGGGTCATGAATAGAATGATGGGATGCCGTACAAGTGGATGTACACTATGCACAACACGCAGCCTCCAGATCTATTTCGTGATACTGTAAGGATAATGCGTGCACTTCAACAGGCTGCCTATCCCAGATCGCTATGCTCCGAAGCGCGCCCTTTCACGAGCCAATCGACACGCTCGTCCACTTCGTTTGCGCCGCCAAGTTGACTTCGTTGCAAACTCGGTAGCGAAGTCAAAGCGACTTGTAGAACATGTATGTTCTCTCTCACCAAGGTCCCTCGTTAATACGAATCGATCTTTTATCCAGCTCTCTGTTCGTACAGCAATCTGAGATTGCCAATCTCTGTTCGTACAGCAATCTGAGATTGCCAATCTCCACCCTGTTGAAAAATATTCAGTGACCTTTCCCAGAGATGAACCTATGTAGTGCCTCAATCAATTCCCTGTGAACTCTTTCCTGTTGGAGAATCCACGCTGTCACGCACGCGGCACTTAACTCAGTATGGCTGGCTGAGTCCCGACTGACTACTGACTACTGACTACTTCACAGCATACTGAAAGTCAGTATAAAATTCCATTTGCCATCATTCCCAAACCCAAAGGGTCACTTGGGTTCATTATTATCTCTCTCTATGCGAGATATTTTACGCTGGATAATGAACCCAGAATCTCGCTCATCTTGATTTTTTTTCTCCACCCACAATACTGTACGAATCACACCCAAGAAAGAAGGGCCATTCCAGAAAAGCAGAGAAGGCTGAGAATGATCACTTTCCGATTCCCCTTCGAACAGCTCACATCAATCATGGTCTCGGCACCCGCGATCAGCGACGCACTTGCCTGGGACATCGCGCTGAGCTGGCGCGACTCGCTCCAAAACCAGTACGCTGGCGAGAACCGCGTGACGCTCGTGACCGACCGCACCGGCGTCGCCTCGCATATCGTCAAGAGCTACCAGTGGATCAAACTCGACTTTCGGGAACCGCACGATGCGGCGTGTGGCCGCGCCTCGGTGATCGCGTGGTTTTGGCTCTCGTGTTGTGCCGGTTACAGCGGACTCGAGAATCCGCAGTTCTGGAAACGTGTCTTCTGCGAATTGCGTCGCCCGTCCATCGAGTCGTCTGACCCGATCACGGATACTTCGTCTTCCAGCCATCTTGTCGACCCGCCGATCACGGACGCGATCCGCTTCTTTGATGTACCGGGCAGCGAGTTCCCACGGATCCAGTTTGATTACGTTGGCGCCGCGTCTTCACAACCGCAGAGCCGAGGTCCGGCGTTCCGGAGTTTCATGGGTCTCTCCTCTGAAGTGTCATTGCCCGATACGACAAGCAAACTGATGGAGATCTTCGACAAGCTGAAACCGCACTTGATGGCATCCAGAATGCAGCGCCAGATTCCAGTCAGTCTCCATGAAGCCGACGCTCGAAGCGTCCATTCTCAATTATCCGCAAGCACGGCCTACATGAATGCTTCTCTCCTGCCTCGCTTCGAGTTCTTGGCGCACTCTTCCAGCCGCGTGCAATGGACACCCGAGTTAGTCTCAGAGCGGATGCGTCGCCGTGTGCCCAATTATTTCCACACACTGTTTGCAGACTCAGATCACGAGACGTCCGCACAGAAATACTCTCGCGTGCGGCTTGAGCGAGACCGACTCGCGCCCAACCTGATGGAGCGCGTTTGTTCCATGGCGCCGCATTCAAAGTCGATCGACACGCTTCACCTCAAGACCACGACCCACCGGAACCGATACGACCGACGGACATCGACCATGGTCTCGGAACCATTGGCCTACCCCGACTTTTCCCGTATGGAGTGGGCGTGGCTCGGCTACGCGCTGTTCCATCCCGACGCCTCTGAGTCGTCACTACGGGACTTGAAGATTGGTCTCCATGGAATCACCCGCGAGGCGATCCAAATCCTCAAGCTCATGAAGACGGGCAATCACCTCCACGCTATCGCTGCGGGATTTTTGCGGAAGACGACATCCAAGTTTTATCACACGGCTCGGCTTCGCGAAGGCTCCGTGGCTCGCCGTACGGCGTCAGAGCGTGGAGAGGCTCTTCTTGAACTGTGTGAAGACTCGCATGTGTGTCTTTGTGTGGACGACGCCACGCAGCTCGCCCCGTGGGTACAAGCAGTCGTGCCCGGTATCGGCCTGGCGTGGATTCGATCAAGTGATATCATCTCCGTGTCGATCCGTCCACCATCTACAGCGTACATCAAAAGTCTACGCGTGAACATCGGATCTTCCAGCGAGTCTAACGCAGCGATGGCGTTTGTACGGCTCGTGGGCGTGCACTTCACGCACTTGGACATCTCATCATGTGCTGACCTACGGGCTTCCACGCTGAAAAGAGTACTGGAAGTCTGTCCTCGACTCCAGTCACTCGCTGCAAAGCACGATGGGTCACTGTGGGCGAGTGGCAGCACGGACACCCTACCAACGCTGGAAGAATTGTGCTTGACTCTGGAAGGCACTACGTTTCACGGGCCGTCCATCGATGCCTTGCGAACCTCGCTACGCAAACTTCGTGCTCTACGGGTGGTGGCTCAACAAGATGGTTTCTCTCCGAAGCAACCGCTGACCCAGGATCTCCTAGAGACCCACGCGCCACTCGAGTATTTTCACTGGTCGGGTAACGCGTCCCACCATCGTTCATTTGCTCAGGGCGTCGCTCACACGCGTGGCCAGCTCGGCGCGTTTCCGCGACGTAACCGTTGTTTACTCCAAGAAATGGCGTTTCTCAGCGTCGTGCAGTCAGCGTACACCACGTCAGCGGCGCTCGCGTTGTTAAACAGCGACGTCACGGCCCAGATCTTTGAGTTTGCAAAGCCCAGGACGTCGCGGAACTACTGGGTCGGTGCGTGACACCTTTTCATTTCGTGAATAGAGACATATATCATTAATACCACAGTTACCCAATCGGGATCGAATTGGCGTTGACTCTGCCGAGTAACTCTCCCAACACCCGTAGATGGTATTCACAGTTGGAGTTGTTGTAGTCCGAGCTTCGCTCTGAAGAGATGTTTCGAATTTCTTACCCAACTGGACCTCCTATAACGTGTTTATTGAACACACGTCAATCCCGTCACAAAGACGTAGCCTCACACTCGAACCTTGCTAAATGTATAATTCGAATGTTCCATGACGCCTCGCTCATTGGAACTCACCGCAAACGTTCAATGTGACCTCAAGAGACATTGATCAGCAAAAAGAAGATACGACAAAATTACACACCCACACTAAGGTGCTGATACGCTAGCTTACTGCTGAGTGTACGAGTTATAATCGAGATATTCTCATGTTGAGAACTTGGACTAATATTCTCCAGCTCACGCTTCCGTTCCAGATCGTGGCTCCGCTCCACCGCCACTGGCTTCCCGTTGTATCTCGTCGGATCATGGCGTCGGGATGCACCGTTGAAGAAGCGAGAGATTTTCTGTATCTCACGAGATATATATCACATGAAGAGCTACGGCTGCAAACAACCGTGCAAGCCTTCGACGGAGGGTGATTGTACTCGCATTCTGTATATTCAATCGCGTGGGTGTGTGGAAAATGGAAAAGTTCTCACCAGTGCCACTTCCATACAGTCAGTTCCGGGGCTAAGCCCGCATCCGATATATCCATTGGTTTAGGTTATTGAATGTGTGCAGCTGCGTAAGTCCCTCTAAGAATCAAATAGAAACATAGAGGATGAGGGGTTCATCATTTATGTTGTGAGCTTAGCCCCGGAACCGACTGTATCTCAAAACTGCTTCAAGTCCAGATTGTATATCACAAAAATCACTTTTTGTTCCAACATGCAGTGAGTAACATGCAGTGAGTGCAGGAATCTCGCGATATATCTGGTGGAAAAGGATCAGTGGTTTGGAGTGTAGAAGTCACACGTCGCATGCCAACTCGCAGTCAGTTCTAATCTAGTTGAGCTTGCCCAAAAATGTGCCACCCGAAACGCAGTGGATGCAGAACATTGGAGGGGCGGTGGCCATGACTTTGAATTGTTTCAATTTTGAATTGGCCTCAACTTAAGGGTGTCGTGGCAAGCACCACTCTTCAACACGCCACGTCAAGCCCAAGTACCCCACCTCTCGCTCAACGATTCAACCATCTTTCTCATGGTCTCCGCTACGCTCATCGTCGGTACCCTTGTGCTCGCGGCCGCGAGTGTGTCTGCCGTGCCGTTGGCCGAGAGAGAACCCGCGTGGTATAAGGACGATAGCGGCAACGTGTGCTACTACTTGGAGAACTTTGACCGCCTGGGATACGATGTGGGTAACCAGCCCGCCAAAGATTTCCACGGTTGCGACCAGATCTGCATGGACTTTGAGGGCTGTGCGACGTGGTCGTGGAACATTCACAACGGCGGCACGTGCTGGCTCAAGGCGAGTCTTGGCGACGGCGTGGTTGTGTCACCAGGCGCGACGTCGGTCAGCTGCCCGTTGCCCAAGAAACAATCGGTCAACACTTGCCAGCAGTACTACAGCGTTGACTTTGTGGGCAACGATATCGTCAGCAAGCGTGGACGCGTGGCAGAGTGCTGTGCGATCTGCGACCAGACCCCGGGCTGCAAGGCCTACTCGTGGAACATTCACGAAGGTGGCACCTGCTACCTCAAGAGCCGCGTCGGCGATGCGGTCTTCAAAGAGGGCGTGACCTCGTCGACGACCCAGCTGAACTTTGGACCAGTGTGCCCCCTCATGTACGATACGGATTTTGTGGGCGGTGACATTGGCAACGAGACGGCCACACACGCTGGTGAGTGTTGTGGGCATTGCAAGGCGAACAAACGCTGCAAGGCGTACACGTGGAGCAACTACAACGGTGGTACGTGCTGGCTGAAGGAAAACAGGGGCGAAATGACCCAGACCGCGGGGACGATCTCGGCCGTGATGCAGGGCGTATAATCTCACGACGACGGCGATCGTGTCTTCGTCTACGGCTGGAGCGGACGCCAACAAGAGCATACTTCGGGAACCTCAAGATCAACGGCATTCTTCATAAGCCAGACTGACGCGGAGTCGTGATTTTGTGGATTGCAGGGATCTGCTCACAGTACGGAGTACTACGTAGTCTCCTGTTAACCAAGACCGAAAATGGATGCACATTGACCTATCGATGCTTCTTGCCGCTGCGAAGGGACCAAAGTGTGCGGAAAAACAATTGACCAAACGATATTCCATAGTAATCGCGCACTGACGGTGTGTTGCGTTGGTGCAAAATTCCGCGCCTATGTATCCAGATGACTGACTGAATTCTGACTGACAGGTCTTCCAATTCAGCTGCAGGGCCAAAACGGTAAACTGAAACCTCCAGACAGGATTCATGGTCCATATCACAGGTCACACTTCTGGGTCACATCACACAACCAGCGGTGAGCCATAGTGCATTATGAATACCGGCATCGGTGATTCTGGCAATACTATAATGTTTCCATTTGCGAAACGAACTGTCGGAGAACCCTACTCCTCTGGGATGCTGCAGGTCGGCTTTGTAGTATGAATACAGGAAATCGATCCCGTACCCGTAAGCGTGATATGAAAGGCATCTCAAAATTTTGGAGTCGCATGTTGATGGGTTCCTACTCATGAAGAAGAAACTCAACACTCTCCACTGTGCAAGCGCCAGCGCTATTTTCACAGCGCCGCCAAGCACCGCCCTGATATATTGACCTTAACAGTTTGTATTGTTTTAGATCCGATTTGACAATATTGATCCTCATTGGATACTCAGATATATTGTGCATAGGAGGCAAAATGAAGTGAACCGGTGCTTAGAGGCGCCATATTCACAGTACGAAGACAACAGCTATTACAGACTTCGACACCCACTGGTCCGATCTATCAACTCGAGCTCATTCTTCAATTTCCTCGCCCTCTCATCAGCCCTGCTCAGCAACCAACGTGGATCGACCCCAGGTTCACCATGAAGACCGTTTTCCCTATTCTCCTCTCGACCGCTGCCATTCTCGGGACCAACAACGGCGTCCACGGAAACTGTGGATTGCCAGCCAACGCTCTAACGGAGTGGTATTACGTCGGCAAGACCGAGTTGCAGGGCTCATACAATTGTGTGGTCGCCGCCGATGGTTCACGCTATGCCATGCTCAACGCGTACCGTTCAGGCCGCACGCAGAACGTCCACTGGAAGTATACGAACAACCTCAACGACCCTGCGTGTCTCAACAACTGGAAGTACTACTCGAGCGATGGCCAGCAGTTGATCGCCGCGATCTCGGGCCGCACGACGACACAGAACGACCCGAAGCGTTGGTGCGCACTGCCAGTGTATCGCCAAGGCGGCGTGAAGGGAAAACAGTGGCAGCACTGCGACTGCTGAGCGTCGATCGGGCCATGCTACGATTGTTGCCAACGGATGCAGACTTGCACTCAAAAGTGTCGCGTCGCTGAATTAACTCGTTTAGCTCAACACATATTTTCACGACAAATCCTCGACGCTTAGAGCAATTCCAACGGTTGCCGCCGCCCGAAAACAAGCCTGCCTGTGATTGGATGATAGGATGCCAAAAACGACGGATGGTGTTTGGGTGGCAATTCACTTTTGCCTGTCGGCCAACAGGTCAGTTGCCCAAAAGATGGACCCATCTGCACTTCCTTCTGCTTCATGGCCAATACATGCACTCTATGGACGACAATCACTCTATGTTTTTGGGAGCCAATGAAAAGCCATGGGCAGTCTTCCGGCGTCCAATCAGATCATCTGATTTGGGGCCTTTTGCCCGAAAAACGAAAATCTTTGGGCGAAACTGGCCGTTCTCTGTACTTTGCCCGAAGGATAGACAGTCCATTTT
>JAADVC010001322.1:0-10858 GCA_023334575.1 Pythium volutum | reverse complement strand
GTGTCTTGTGTCCAGTCACTCAGTTGCTTGGTGCGCCACTTGGCGATCGCACTGATCCGCAGTTGGTCCAGGCTCTCGAACGTTTCCTTGGGGCGATGCCGTTTCCGCGCGACGTTAAAGTCGTGGGCCAGCTTAAACATGGTGGTATCACTGTGTAACTCCTCGCCTCGTAGTCGCTGCCGGTGCGCCTTCCACGCGGCGGCGATCAGCGTCACACTGAGGTGCTGCAGTTTCTTGTCCCACGTGATGCGCTCGAGCTCTTGCACAAACTTGTGTTCGTCCTTGGAGCCTTTCAGTGTGTCGAGAAAGACCGACGTCATGAGCGAGACAACGACGGCGCCGCCGAGTACGGCGCCCACGATGATACTCAGTCGACCGAGCGCCGTCATGGGGTACGCGTCGCCATAGCCGACGCCAGAGATCGTGACAATGGTGAGCCATAGTGAGTGCTCTTCGTTGTCGAGTAATGACGGGAACGGCCGTTCCAAAATGGACACAGCAGCGGCCGTCCCCGTCCACAGTAGCAGGAACAGACCAAAGATCACGCGCACGGGAATGAGCGACAAGCACATTTTGAAACTCCACCGCAGAGACGAAATCTCGCTGGGAACGCTGCCGCCAATGCCCGCTGTCACTAGTAGTGCCGCATGGTCGGAAAACATGCGCCGGAAGAGCTCGTTCCGCAGGAGCCGCACCAGCCAGTAGAGTCGAAAGAGCACGACGAGGTTCAACACTTCGACTGGGTACGAGTATTGCAAATCGCAGCTCGCGAGACCATCGTCGTCGATGCCCCCAGGGACCATTCTTGCGGGGCACGTGATCGCATTGCCATGGGTGCTCAATATCATGGCAAAGTACCGCTCTTCATCAAACGACACTTTACCGTGGAGAAATGGTGGCAAACACAAGCCGGAGAGCATGAGCTCCACGAGAAACGGGAAGAGCAGTAGCGAGCGTGCTGTCCCGCGCCACCACGCATGAGATGGTGACGGCGGAATCTGTTTGCGAAGCATCAAGATCTCGTACTTGAGCGCATAGCGATAGTAGAGCTGATACAGCATCGCTGCAGACACCACTAATAGTAGTACACCGTACGTCTCGCCCGCAGTGTCTCGAATGGCGGGGGCGCCTCGAGTAGCACGCCAAACTGACCGCACTTGAAAAATGACTGAGCCCACCGACACGACTGCGAGGCACGCACCCAAGAGATCGTACTGGCTGCGCAATCGATACGCACTAAACAAGCGCGTCTGGTCTTTCAATGATTTGCGCGTGGAGACGGGGGTCATGGCATTGATCTTGGCCTTCATGCGCGCTTGGTCGGCACGCGTTGGTTGACCAAGAAAGGCGGCGTAACAAAGTCGCCAGTGCTCCCGGTCTTGGAGCCACAGGTAGAGCACTGCCATGATGCACACGCAGACCACGGCCGGTACGCGGTCCAAACGAGATTGCAAGAAGAACCGCCCAATCGAGCCTTGTTTCGACAACTGCCCGATCACGTCCGGTTCAGTTGTCTCCTTTGGTGTGGAGGACGACGGAAAGACGCGGTAGCCAGCGGTGAGGCTGACAACTTGAGCGTAATTGGGAGGACTGTAGGTGTAGTCTTGATAGAAGCTGCAGAGATCCAGCGGAAGCAGCAAGCCGAGCACGACAAAGCAGCTCGTCCACTTGCTCGTGAGGTAGACCTTCTTGCCGCGGAATAGTAGAGAGAAGGCCACAAAGTCGCGGTGGAAACCAAAGATCTTGGAGCCGACACTGGTCGCAAACCCGGGGAAATGCCAGTCTTGCACAAGCCAGAGCAAATCCAAGACTACGACAAGGCTGCTCAGCATGCAGCGCCAGGCTTCACTCGTCAGCGTCTCGATCGAATCTGGCGAGTGACTGGCCTGCGTACTCCAGCTACTGAGACACCACGTCCTTACCAGCGAAAAGAAGTTGAAGTAAAGTCCGCCGACAAAGACAGCAGCAAGCGCAGCCCAACACACGGGAATGCGAAGCAGGCCGTTGGTGCTGTACGCTCGTCGAAGACGTGGCCACACACGGCGGCAGTGGCGAGTGTCTTGGAGCACACTGTCGAGCGTGAGCACCCACGACAGCGTGTGCAGCGTCATTAACACATTGTACACGGTCAGTTGCACGCGCCACTGCGGCATTTCGTTGGCTTGCGTGGATTTTCCAAAGAGCAAATCGTCGTAGTCGGTGCCCTCCACAAGCGGCCGAAGCGCCGACACGATCGCCCACCACAATGCGGGAAACAACAGCACCATCAGTGTCCATGAGCCCTGCGCGCGCGTCGCCGTGTGGACGCGAACGTGCGTCGCCGGTGCCTCATCGGATCTGGATTCGTACACGTGGAGCGAGATGGTCGCCTCGTCTTCGGCGCGGTCGTTGGCAGCGGCGTTGCGCACGACTTGGGTCGCGCTCGACGCGCGCGAGAGTCGCGTGAACGTCTGCCGCGCGATTTTGTACTGCCGCAGCCAGTTCCAGTGATCTTGAAACCAAAGTGGGTACACAACAAGGCGAATGAACGCGAGCACGACGGCGCAGGCTGTGCCGTGGAAAAGCACCTTGGTGATCGTGACGTGTGTGAACAGCACGCCCACCAGCTCGCTGTAGACGGGAAAATGTGCCGGCGCGAGGTGCGAGTTCACGAGCGGCGACGTCACGCAAGCCACGAAGCAGCACGCGAGCCGTAGCGAACAGGTCGCGAGCCGCCACAGCGGATGGCGCAACGACGCAAAGACCCAGGTCGACTTCAAGAAGACAAAGTGGTCGCTATCGTCGTCCTCTTCGGCTTCTTCATCGTGGGCTGTCGATGTATCGTGAGACGGGACACCATCATGGAAACGTGCCTTCTTGTCATGGAGCGCAGCGGGCGTCGCCACGGCCGCCACGGGCTCTAGTGGCTGGACGTTCAATCCCAGCATCTTGGATCGGCTGTGTGGCGCTTCGGCTTCCGCCGGCGAAAGGGAAACTCGTACTTAACCGGAACTCAGAAATCAGGACGAACGGACTGCATAATAAGTTCGCATTGTCCATCGCACTTTAGCATTTGAATGTTGCCAGAACGACGATCACGTTCGAGCAACCTCATCCAAGCTCCCTCCACTAATGCATTTTGTGTATCGTACAATACAGGAAGAACAGTACGCCATCTGCATCCTGCCCTGGTGGAGGGCGGCAAAAACGCCCTCCTTCCGCAAATGGCGTCGGCGCGGGACGGCAACGACGGCGCGTTTTCGTCGCGTAGCGGCGCCATGACGGGCGCCACGGCGCCTCCCTCTGTCCCCATGCAGGCGCAAGACGTCTACGAGTGGCTCGTGCGGCGGCACGCGGAAGAACTGCCGTTGGATCGCATTTTAACGGCGATCCGCAAGGTCGCGGGCATCGTGCCGCTGGGCGGGCGAGCGCCACTGGCCTCGGCGTCCACAGCGCTCATTTCGTCGTCCTATGGCTCAAGTTCGACCGAGACGAGACCCGAAGACGTCTTCTTGGAGCTGCTGCTCACATGTGTCGAGTTGCCGACATCCACGGGGCGTGCCGCGCAGCGCAAGACGCTCGAGTCGTTTCTTCAGGACCATCGCGACGACATTGGCGTGCACGTGCCGACGTCCAGTGACGACAGCGTCACGTGGTGGCGTGCACTTTCGCGGGCACGCGACGCGTACTTTTCGGCGCGTCGTGCGTATTTCCTTGTGCGCATGGAGCTGCTACGGATTGCGTTGTTCCAGTCGAATGCACCCTCCGGGATGGCAGGGTCTCGCCACGCACACGTGCTCCACACGATGCGCAATGCGCCGTCGCAGCACCCGCACGCCTCGGTCGTTCATGACGTCGCCACGCAACTCGTCAAGGACGGAATCGTGCTCGGGCTGCTCGACGAAATCGCCGGTCGCGACAAGCTTGTCGTACCAGCGTTTTACGCCCATCTCAGGGACGCCGACCTGCCGCTCGACCGTGAGCGCCACTTGCGCCACGCGCAGCACGCATGGGAAACGCAGCTGCTCCACGAAGACGAACTGGTGAGAGAGCTGCTCGTGCTCACGCTCCAGTTTACGCAAGAGCGCATGCCGCTGGAGCGCGCCACACAAACCATTGAGCATCTCGTCCAGTGGCCCGCAGTCGTCGTGCCCGAGCTCTTTTCGCAGCACTCGCTCGCTGTGCCGCTCTTCCAGCGCACGCTGCGCCGCGTCACGGCACTTGGCAGCATGGTCGCGCTCCAGCTTCTCCACCGCGCGAGCCAGGCGACACCGAAGGAGTCCGAGAGCGAGTGGGAGAGCATTTTCAAGTGGACCCGGGACTTTATTGTGAGCGAGGCCTGGCGCATGATTGACGTTGACGACCACCACGTCGAACTGTGCAGGGAGCTAACCGAGAGTGGCGTCGTGCTGGTCGCGTGGGCGGCGCTGTTAGCCAAGCTCTATAGGCGCTCGCTCGGTGGCGCTGTCCATCCACCGCAACCGCAGCAACTCGAGCAGGACCTGCAGGCCGTGCTCAAGGCCTCCGAGGAAGCACTAGGGTTTCAGCAAGTGCGCGATGTTTTAAGGCGTCTGGTGTTTGGCATTGCGTCACCTAGCCAGTTTGCATTCCTCAAGTCGACGCAGGGCACTTTTGGCGCTGCTAACTGGGAACTCTCGCCGACGGGGGACAACAAGACGACCAGCAACGGCTACGATGATTCGACCCGTGTTGCCGTGTTTCAAGTGGTCGGCGCCGCGTTCCTGGATGATGCGCTGGTCGCGCTGGGTTACGTCGAGCACGTCGAAGACGAGGCACAAATAAATGCCATGGTCAAACTTATTCGTCCAGTGCTGGCGAATCATTCGGTCGCAGAGGCGGTACTACACAAACGACCTATCGGCGACCGCGCAGCCGAATTTGGCAGTGCGCTGTCGACGCTGCTGGACGAGAGCCGTGCCGCGTGGCCACAACATTTGCTTCCTGGGTTGCGTGTGCTCACGGCGCTGTGCTGTGGTGCGGCACCAACGTCGCCGTCATCATCACTTGCGGTGGCCCACGCGCGCTCGCCGGCTGTGCAGCTCACACTAAAGGAGCTGGCCAAGAAACGCCTGACCACCACCACCACCACCAGCACTCCGACTCAATGGCGACGCCTACCGCCAGATGAGTTTCTGGAGTTTGTTCCGGAACAGGAACTCGTGGTCTGCAAGAAGGCGTTCGCGTACGCAGATGAAGGAGACCGCGTGCTGGTGGCCATTGGAACGAAGGGTGTTATTGACCAAGATGACCAAGGCCAGGAACTCGTGCAGTGGCAGCTCGAGGCCGACGAGTTTCACAATGCTTGGGAGACGCTGCTCACGACCCTTGAGACGCTCGTGGACCAGATCCAGAGCCAGCCTTTGATTGCAATTGATTCGTCCGAGCTGGAGACCTTTACGGCGTTCCTAGAACTCGTGGTTCAAGTCTCGAACGGCACCGATGCGTCAAGCGTACTCACACAGGTCATGCAGCAGTGGTCCCACGCACGCCTGAAGCAGTGGTGGCAGGAGATGGGTCTCCCGAACGGTGCCAGCAACTCCCAAGACGATGGCGGCATCCCAGAGGTTCTCTTTCGCAATAAGGTCTCACTGCGGGTGCTCCAGTCGGCCTCTCGTGAAGATCTCGTGGCATGGGGCGTGCATGACCGCTTTTTGCGGGAACAGATCCTTTCGCGCATCGCGTTTCCCGAAGGCGCGTCATCAGCCGCCGCCCACCAGCAGCGTCGCGCTGCGTCTCGGGATGAACTGGAGAAGGATGGACTGACGCATTTAGTACGCATGCTATTGGGGTTTCTCGATGGATTCGTGAACGAGCACGTGGCCATGGCAGATCAAGACGACGACGACGTGCTCCAGTGGACACCCAAGCAGCTTCATTTCGTGACGGCGATCCTCGCGGTGCTGGCCAAGTTGACGTCGTCTTTGGACGTTTGCATCGATGTGCTAGTCCACGAGCTCGGTGGGAGCACAGAAGAGTGTGTCCAGCTGATTCTCAAGAGCACGCGCAAGTTGTTCGAGTACCACGAGAGTACGGCGGGTTCCTACACTGGTCTATTTGCCTCTCTGACGGTGCTCATGAACATGTCGCGGTGGTGTGTCGCCCACGAAGCAATTGGCGGCGTCTCGTCCGGTAGTCCGTCATACCGAGCCACCGAGATCGAATTCCGCGCGGCCCAGCGCCACTGGCTGGTCGCGACCGTCGAGTTCATCGTGGAGATTGTGGCCACGCACGAGACGTGGCGCTTTGTGGCGATCCGCGACAAGTGGGCGTTGCTAGATCGGTGTTACCGCATGTTGACAGCGCTCCTGACTGCGCGCTTTTACCACGGTGCCGCCAACAGCGGCGGTGGTGGGCTCCGTGACTTCCAGGACGCACTTCGCAATACGCTTGTCGCGGATAAGCCATTACTTATGAAGGTGCTGCGCTCAGCGTCCCGTCTCGTGGCGATCAAGGAAGATTCCTATGGCAACGGCGCCCGCGCGTTTGCACTAGCGCCATCGTTTGAACCCTCGGACGACAATGGCGCCTGTCTCTACCCGTTTATGCTTGAACGGGAAGTCACCAATGGCACGGCGGGTCTGCTGGCACGCGAGGCGCTGGTCGCCAGCTCGCTGCGGCTACTTGATCTCGTCATGGAACAAAGCGGCGCGTCTTCAACGGCTTTTCTCATGCAACCGATCGATGGCGATGGTCTCCAAGAACGTCCCGCGCTCAATCTCGTCACTCTAGCCGGCGGATACCTCGCCTACCCATTGTCTAAGAATGTCGAGATTGCCTCCACCAGCTTAAAACTTCTGCGCCGCGCAGTGGACGCCACGTCCACGACGACTGGTTCGGATCCGATGGAGATGGAGAACCGTTCGCTCGTCACGTTGTTCCGCGAGACTAGCGACCTCGAATTCATTCGCGACACGCTGCTGGATCGTGTGCGGTCGCCTGGTCCGCCCGGCATGTTACTGCGGAAGGAGTTGCTCGAGCTGCTCACGAGCTGCTTGGACAATCAACCCGGTTTTTTTGCCGTGCTGGTGCTCGACGACAATAACGACAGCAGCAGCGGTAGCGATGACGGGAAGAAGACCAAGCGATTGGTCGCGATTGTCGAGAGATTCCTCGAGTCGTCGGACAAGCTACTGGAAACACACACGGACGTGCTCTGTAGTATCCTACGGTTCCTGCGGCGCATTTGGCTGGGCGGCATCAATGAGCGACGCACCCTCCATCTCCAGATAGCATCGGCGTTACGCAAGTCCAGTCGTTTTTGGAAGAATTTGACGCAAGTACTTCGTATCCGGCTGCCGCTTTCGATGGATTCCGGGGACGAGGACGACGAGTGGCCGGTGTCGCTGGACCAGGACGACGATACCGTCACCACGGATGTCAAGTCGATTGGTCGCTCCGGCGTGTTCGCGTCGCTCGCGAGGTGCATGATTCTCGAGATCGTGGCGTGCGAGTGGCACCACGTTTGCAGCAAGGCCAGCCAAATGAGTAGCCCTCATCCGCTCGTGGCCGTGCTAGACGCGTTCCGCGAAGAAGGGCTCTATGCGCACTGGCTGCGCACGTTCACGCGGCTCGACTATAATGCGTCGCGGTTTGCCGAGGTCGCCAACGCCGTGCAGCAATACGTTGTGCCCTTTCCCCAGTCACTTGTGTCAAGTGCCGACAATAGTGAAACCGTGCTGGCGTACCACGAGTCGGTGGTCGCGGCGTTGCTGACGCTGCGGTGGCAGTTGGGACCAGTGGCCAAGCGCAGCGACGGTGACAACTCGCTCCGCATGAGAACGACCTGGGAGCGTGCAAAGTGGAGTGCGCTCGCTTCTGCACAGGCGGCTGCCCAAATCCAAGCGCTCGGACGGTGGAAAGCATTCATGGAGCTGTACGCGCTCCAATCCGGAGGTTCAAGCACCGACGACGAAATTGACGACGCCGACGAGGCCCCGTCGTTTTCCATTACGACACCCGAACGCAGGAAGCGCAAAGAATCTATGATCGCAACGCCACCACGCACGACTGCTCGTGAGAATACCCCCGTGTCGCCGCGCCATCCGTCGGGGTCGCTGTCATCATTTTCGGGCGATCGCACCTCGTACGGGATTGTGCAAGTGCTCTCCGAGACTGTGCTCATCCAGTTGCACCGCCACGAGAGAGACCAAGAACGCGGCGCAGCGCCCCGGTTCGACGTGCTCTCGCTCACACATCTCCAACAGGTCGTCGAGCTCTTGGTCGCGATGCTCCACCACCAAACCCGTGTGGTCGTGCGCAAGACGCGCGATCCGAAGCTGTCGGCGACGCGTGCGCGGGATGCCACAACCTCGAGCGGACGCAACTCGCGACTCACGGTCGTGAAAAGCTTGGAGCTGCTCGCGCTCGTGGAAAAGGCAGCGCGACAAGTCATGGCGTCCAGTAACGGCGGTAAGGCGGCTGGCCATTCATCGGTCGTCGATAAGGCGATGGCGAGTGCCGGGGAGGCTCAGCAGGCGTCTCTCTGGGCACACCTTGTCGGCTCGTCGTACGACCGCACATTGGACGCACTCACGCGTGACGTGCGCACGTCGCTGTTCACGGCTGCGCTCTTGCTTACGCGTCATCTCACTGCCCAACACGCCAGCGGAGTATTGGACCACACGCTCGTGCAGCGAGCCGTCGTGGTCCAGGTCAAGCTCACGCAGCACGCGATCGAGTCGATCCAGCTCTGCGACCGTGCGGGTGGCGAGACGCCCGAGTCGAGCCGGCTCTTTCAAGTGAGCTGGGCGTTGCTCCAGGCGCTGCTGGACGATTTCACCAAATTGACGGTGGCCCCCGAAAAGTTAAAATTCAAGCTCGACGCGGTCCTGTCGATTGGCCCGCTCGTCGCGCTGCTGCAACACGAAACCACGGGGCTCTGTGCACTGCTCGAGATTGTCACGAATCGTTTCCAGTCCAACACGACCGGGACTAAGGCGCCGCGGCAGCAAGCGTGCGCTGTGCTTCGCGGCCTGACCGCGGTCGTGTGGAACCCGACCAACGCCGAGCTGTGTCGCCACGTCATGTTGGCCGACGACTCGGTGAACGGCTTTTCGCTGCTCCGCTTTTTCGCGACCAAGTTCGTGCCGCGTCTCCAGGAATGCCTTATGGCCGAGCAGTCGCAGTCCCAGTCGCGCGGGTACGTGGGGCACGACGCCTCGATCGAGCGATCGCCTACGCACCTCGCGTGGTGCAGCGTGCTCATGATCGCAGCCGGTCTCGTGCGCCACTTGCCGGATGGCCTGTGCTCGGACCACGCGAGCGTGTGGGAGTTTGTTTCAAGCGCCGAGCCGCTGCTGGCCGGGGCACTGCGCTCGGCGTCACCACATCGTCTGACGCGTGCGACCGTCGAAGAACAGGCGTGCGCCCTGACGTTTCTCAACGCGCTGAGTGCGTCCCGCGTGCGCTGCAAGCAGTGGCGCGCGCGGCTCCCGACCAACTGCGTCGTGCTCCTGGAGCAGAGCCGCGTCGCGATGCGGCGTGCCTGTGTGTTACTAGGCAACTCGTCGTACACGGCCGCGCGCCAGCGTGAGCAGCACCACCACGCGCAGCTCCAGAAAAAGCCGCGTCGCCTGAGCGTGACGGCGTGGCCTTTGTCGACGTCGCCGCGTGCGCTGGCGGCGGCCGCGACGGCGTCGCTCACGTTTGCGCACCAGACGCTGCTCCATGACCACTTGGCAGCGACGACTCCGCACGAGCGACGCCACGTGCCCCAGTTTTACAAGGAGATGGAGAGCAAATTGGTGCACGTGGTCGAGCAGGGCGCACATCTACTACTAAAGTGGACGCCGAGCGTCGCTTCACGGACGGCGACCGTCGCGGTACACGGCACGAAGTGGATTGACGACGAGCAGCTGACGCCGCTGCTATCACTAATCGTACCGAGTGAGTCGCTCACGGTCGGGTGCGCGCCTAGTCTCGGCCACGTGTGTATCGCCATGGAGTTTTGTGTCGAGCAGCTCAAGCAAGTGGGACAACAACAAGAGCCGAGTGCGGCCATGGTGAATGCGCTCGAGACCAGCGCGCTGCTGTTTCTAAAGACGTACTTGCTCCATGCCGACCAGCACCATCCGCACGAGGGCGTCGCGAGCGAGAGCGGCGTGGAGGACGCGCAAAACGACTTTGGTGCCTTCTTTGAACAGCTCATTGACGAGCTCCACGAGGCGCCGCTGGTCGCGGCCCGCGTGGACGTGGCGTTTCTCCAGCAGATTCTTCAGGTGCGTTTTGTCTCTTCGCAGGTCTCTTTCTCTTCATTTATGCGGACTACTAACTAACCTTTCTCTTGTGTGGATGGCACTACTAGGTCGTCCAGCTCCCCACCCATTAAAAGCAACAGCATGAAAGAAATGTATTTCCATTTTCACAGGTTCTCCCAACGTTTCTTTCATTGCTCGACAATGAACGAAGAGCACTCACTATGGCTCACCATTGTCACGATCTCTGGCGTCGGCTATGGCGACGCGTACCCCATGACGGCGCTCGGTCGACTGAGTATTATTGTTGGCGCAGTGCTCGGCGGCGCCGTCGTTGTCTCGCTCATGACGTCGGTCTTTCTCGACACACTGAAAGGCTCCAAGGACGAACACAAGTTTGTGCAAGAGCTCGAGCGCATCACGTGGGACAAGAAACTGCAGCACCTCAGTGCGACGCTGATTGCCGCCGCGTGGAAGGCGCACCGGCAGCGACTACGAGGCGAGGAGTTACACAGTGATACCATCATGTTTAAGCTGGCCCACGACTTTAACGTCGCGCGGAAACGGCATCGCCCCAAGGAAACGTTCGAGAGCCTGGACCAACTGCGGATCAGTGCGATCGCCAAGTGGCGCACCAAGCAACTGAGTGACTGGACACAAGACAC
>JAADVC010001321.1:0-10862 GCA_023334575.1 Pythium volutum | reverse complement strand
GTGCGACCACCACGCGTAGCAGCAGAATCTCCGAGCCGTCACGGTCGACAAGAGACGCTGCGATGGGACTCGAGCGGACCCAGTCGTCCTCGACGGCTTGATATCTTGTCACCGATACGGCGAGTACTGGTGGTGTCGCCACGGCCACAATCGTCACGGTGAACGGCACGACAAACGAATCTCTAGCGATATCAGTCGGTGCCGACGGATTCGTATCCACCGCCTCAACGATGAGTTGGCACTGCGCGATCCCCGAAGCGTACGCTCGGGGCTGGAGTCGAACCGTCAGATTGCTGCTCTGTAGCGACGACGCATTGAGCTCTGCTAGCATGCCATCAATCACTGTGTCTTGCACTGTCTTGAATGTCCATGTCGTCTCGAGGATCTCGAAGCGTTCCAGCAACGCTGACGCGTCCTGGTTTGCACAGACGAACCGCACGGCCACTTGTTCCGAGCTATCGGTATCTAGCAACGTGAGATTGGAAACTACAAACGTCACAGCGCCGTTCTCGTTCGAAGTCCATGGCAGTAGGTCTTGCGGCGAGACCACAATGCGTGGCGGTTCGGCTCGTGGGCGAATCATCACGGTGACGGAACGCTCGACTGCAAGCAGTGCCTTGCGTTCGCGGTAGCTTCGGCAGCCAAGCACTTCGCCCGTCGAGCGCGCCGCACAAACACACTCACTCTCAAAGAACGCGGTCGAGAGGTCCGTCGTAAACGCAAAGACCACGACGGTCGTGTTGCACTGTCCCGAGATGCCTTGGATCAGAACTAAACCTGCGGCAAAGATCGTGGCTGCGTCCGCTTGAGACGTGACGAGAACCACCGGCGAGGCACACACCACCGTGAGGCTGCTGGCGTCTGGTCGGCACGTCCACGAGGCGTTTGAGCTGTTCGACACTAGGCCCGTGATCATGGTTGATGGGAAGAACATCATGGCCTTGAAGAACTGTGGCGACGGCGTCGCTGGAGTCGGTGTCACCGTCACCCGAAGTTCAATCGGCTCGTTCTCCGTCACTGACGCGTTCGTAAAACGAGCGTCGACGCTCGGAAGTACTGCGCGCGGCATCGGATCGACCGCAAACACCACGCGTTGCGTGGACGAATTCGTCGGGATCACTGATGAAGCCTTCTCAATTGACGTAGCCACTACGTCCACTGCGAATGGACCAAAGAAATCGTCCCGAGGAGTCAGCGTCAAAGTCTGATTCGCAAACTTGAACTCGCCTAAAGCTCTCGAAAAGATCACCAGCGTGAGCATCGAGGATGCAGGGTCCACCACAGCCACGGCCGCGTTTCCACTTGTTGCTGGTCCCGCTCTCCACATGACAACATCGTTGACTGCGAGCTGCTGAACAGATGTGATGGGCAACGTCACGGCGACTTCCACGGCCTCGGAGCCGTCCATATCGGGTGTAAAGACCGACGTAATGCCAAACGACACGTCGCGCTCTTCTACGCCGCGTGCCGCATTCGTCGTCAGTACAACCACGGGCGCGTTCGCACTCGGCAAGACATTCACGGGAAACTCTTGCACGACGCTGGTCCCACTGGAAGACGTGAAATCCTCACTAGCCATTTGCAACTTTGAGATTGTGCGGATACGCAATGGGAATTGCTGGGCGGCAAAGCGTCGGGGCGTGATCGCGACGGCATGCGAGCGCACGTCGTTTCCAACCACGGTCCACCGATAGGAATCATAGATTGTGTTCTGCTGCTGCACTCGTGTAACCATCAATTCCACGCCTTGACGGTCCGTGATCCGATCCACAGCGCCGCTGGGGACGAGCACTTCGAGGTCACGTAGGTCGACGAGACTGTCGGTCAGCCCAAGCTGCGCGAGCGACACGACCAGGTCGGCATCGTCCAGTACTTCAAAACGCATCGGCCCCATAGTCGCTGACAGCACTGGAGTCGAGAATATATCCAGAGCGTAGTCGTGGCTCTCTTCCAGCACTTTTTGCATTGCCACGTCCCAGACACAGAGTGTAAGACGCGTCGCTATGCGTGTCGACACTGTTTCACGAAGCACCAGTTGAAACCAAACTCTCGAAGTCATCACACTCGCCCCCGTCGCACGCAGCACCCATGATCTGCCACTGCCGCTGGTGGAGTTTCTTTGATACAGTTGCGTCGCGACGTTCGAACGGATCGACCGAATCGGCGACCGTGGCGGCCACAGCATTTCGACTGTGACTTGGGTAGAGGCCGGACCAGATTTGGCGGCGATGGCGTGGCTTGCGTCTACCTCGACTGATGCCAGCGCATGCTGTCCCGACAGCGCGGCCACGTCGGGTACCATCGCCACCACCGCCGTGTCTACGACATTAGCGGTTGGTGATGGGTGCACTGCTAGCGAGACCGTAGCGACCGAGATGCCTTTCGAGTCAAACTGCAGCTGCTGCAACTGAGCCACCATCGAGGAACTGTCGAGGCGCACTGTCGACAGAATCACGTGCACATTCAGAAAGCCAGCGACAGCATCGTCCAGCAAACGGACTAAAATGGAATGCCGCAACGCGTATGGCACGATATAGGAGACCGCGAGGCCACCGGTCGCACCCAGTGCGTCCAGTCGTTGCAGCCCAGCAAACACGGTGCTGACGAGCCGCACACCGCTCGCATCAAAATGGAGAGCAATTGCATCCCGCGTTGCAACCTCCTGTGCGAGGTCCAGTCGGTCAAACGGGATGCGCACCATGCCACCGACTTGAGCGTGAAGAAGCGCCACGGACCGTGCGGTTGGATTCGCTGGGATGACCAGCACCGAGACGATTCGCTCAGCAGTCTGCTGCTCACCCGACTCGGTCTCGGTCATAGTCACGACAATGTGGACGCTGCAGACCCCCAAGAAGTTGTCGCGCGGCACGATCACAATCGACCGCGTGAGCTGGAAGACCACGGCGTCGACACCCGGGATGGACGAAAACGAGTATGCCATTTCTCCTCCGTCACGTGGTTCAGGAGTGAGTACGACGCCCGAATCGATTGCCAATCGCAGCTCCAGGACGGCGCTACCATTCACTCGCACTGAAATCTCAACCAGCTCTGACCCATCGTCGTCGTCCGACCAGGCTTCGATCGAAAGCAGCGTCTCTGAAAGCGGCGACGTGACGAGTGAGTCGGGCGTCGTGGCGATGTGAGGGCAGTGCGCAATCGGCGAGACTGTGAGCTCCATGGACTGGCGCGTGCTCGCAGCAACCAAGCTACTGGTCCTGCTCGTGAAGTCGTTCTGTTCCACGTCACTCAGCACTAAATCTGCGATGGCTCTCGAGTACTCCACGTCACTTGTCCACGAAGGCGTGTTTTCTCGTTCCACCGTAAATGCTCGCACCTGCCACAAGAGGTGCCCGCTGAACCCAACTCGTGGACGCAGTCGTAGCGTGCCAATGAGGTCTCGACCGCTTGCACCTGCAGCGACCACAGCGATGCCCTCTGCCTTCCACCACTGGAGCTTGTCGATTGATCCGCTCGAGTTCGACATCCACTCCACAGCATCAAACGTTGACCGGTTGCTCTCGTTGCCAGCATTTTGGAACTGGACCACGAGGTACGCAGTCTCCGACCCGTCTCGATCCACCAATACGGCTGCGATCGGATCCGTCACTAGCTCTTGATCTTCTTGGATTGAAAAGGAATTGTTCGCGACAAACAGATCGGCTGGCGTCGCGACAGAAGCGACTGTGGCAGCGAACGAGACCGTCGACTGGTCGTTCACTTGCATCTGCGCGGTCCGATCCACTGCTCTTGTGATCAACTCACACACAAGGCGACCTGAAAAGTGACCAAGCGGCTGGATCGTGAGCTGCAGCTGCGTGAGATTCCACGCATTCGCAGCCGTCACCGTCATGACGTCATATCGAGCGACTGGCCGCAGCAAGGTGCTCGTCGCGAGGACCGGTTCCAGCACCTGACCGGCAATCCCCGTTACGAGACCAATCACGCCGGCAGTACACTCGAGCGTGATGAAGAGCTCTTCCGAGCCGTCCACATCACTCAACACAATACCGTCCACGGCAATGTCGAGACGACTGCCTTCACTGATCGTCGCCTCAACAGGGGACACAGCAGGTGCAGACGCGACCGCACGCGGATCCACGATCGCGGATACCACAATCGCTGTCCCCACGAGCGACTTTCGCTCGCGGAAAGTTCGGCAGGCAAGCACGTCTACCATGGACTCGGCTATTCGGATGCACTCGTTGCTCTCTGGATCGAAAAACGCTTCGTGGATGTCTTCCGTGTACGACAGCACGTATACCTCAATGGCATACTCACCTGCCGCTCCTGCCACTGGCACCACCCGCATAGGTATTACGATTGTATCGTTTCCCCCCCTCGTGTCGGTGACATTAAACATATCGGTCACGTTCAAACTGCAGACGATTTTGCCGCTCGCCGAGGCATCTTGTCGGCATGGAGTTAGCTCGCCGTCGACCTGGAGCTGCTTGACAATGCTGCTCGGGTACACCACCATCACTCTATAGCGGAGACCGCGCTGACGCGGTTTCACTGAGACGCTCACATTCAACAAATCACCTTCTGCCCCACTCAGAGACGGCGGAGACACGTCCACTACTGGGGCGACCGCGACCGGCATTGCAAGAATACTCACTCCAATCGGCATGACGACTTCTCTTGTCGCTCCGGTCGAGAGCTCCAGTGACTGCACTTTGATGTCGATTTCAATCTCGCCATTCTTGTCAGGCAGCGGCATGAACACGAGATCATACGCATCCATACGGAACAGACCGTCCTGTGCGGGTACAATAATGTACTCGGCCAGCGATAAGTTTGTTGAATCTGCTTCCAGCCGGGTTAGCTGGAGACCACGAGCTCCGTTTACGCTCGTCAGTGCTAGAAGCGACGAGTCCAAAACGACGCTGACTTGAATGACTTCGGACCCATCTTGGTCTGGCGTCCACGCTTCGATAATCGACACGCCAAACTCCATTTCTTCCTCGCCCATCACTCGCGTCGAGTTCACGACCACGATGGGCTCATTTGGTGTCGCCTGAACGACCAAACTGAGCACGAAAGTGTCTGTCGAGGACGACGTGGTCGTAAACATCTCCTCTGAGCCACCGATCGACTTGGTCACTTCGACTTGTACGCCAAATTGTTGCGTGAGGAAGCGGCGTGGGAACATGCGTACACCGGCAGCCAGCACCAACGTGCTGTTAAACTCGGTGGTTTGTTGATCAAACACCGTGGCGACGATAGTGCCGGTCGCGTTGTCACGACGGAGCGCTTCCGCTGGAATGCTCACATCTCCGATAGATAGACTGTCGAGTAACACACCGTCCGCGAAACGTAGCCGCACGTTCGATACATCAGCCAGTGCGCTCCACGCAATGATATCCGGTACCAGATGCAGTTCAACAAACGCATCGTCGTCGATGAGCATTGGAAGAGCGAACTTCTCGCCCAACCAACCAATAGACGATTCCACCTCGGCTGCCGACTCACGACGAAGCTCCATCACTTGTGTTCGTGTTTGTTGGTCCGCCACATCCCATGCGACACTTGTCAGCTGCACCGCGAGTGGTGCACTGTCGCCGCGTCGTTTTGAAAAGACAATCTGCAGCGGCATCCCTCGCAACTCGAATGCCACGTACACTTGATCACCGATTCGTTCCGGTGGTGCAAAGACCAGCTCACGGGTGCTTTGTATGGACGCGACACGCGTTGATTGTGGGACCAACAGCCGCGTCGCCATCGTCGTTTTCGCTCCATCGTCTTCGCGCCACACGTTCAGAACAGAGGGCTCGCTTCCCAAACCAATATCGTCTTCCCACGCTGCGTTTACTCGTGGGTCAACCACGCGCGGAAGCACGAGAATGCTCAACGCACTGATAGTGATGCCGTCACTTGACGCAGCGTACGCACTCTGTTGCGACGTCGTCACGAATGGGACAGTCGACACCACAAAGTACACACGGAGAAACCCCGTGAAGTACTCGCGCGTGCGAAGACTGAGTGTGTCGCCTCGCTCGTACGGGATCGGGTAGATATGCACTGAGCCGAGACTCATAACGTCGAGCGATTCGAGGCGCGATACGCCAGCGTAGACATCTGAGACAATGCCCAAGTCGCCCTCGACAAACAGCAGCAAGTGGTCGCGTGACGTAATCTCCTGGTCGGTGTCCACACGTGCAAATGGAAGACGAACAAACTCGTTCTCGCGCCCCATGACGAGTCGCCTCGGCTGTACAATGGGATCTGTTGGGACGACCAAGACACTTGCGAGAAGTACCATGCTTGTGGTGTCTCCCGACTCCAGTTCTTCGTTTTTGACGACGACTTGGACAACGAAGATTCCGACAAAGTCGGCGGCTGGGACAATGTATACTCTCGTTGCAATCCTTGGTGGAGAGACATTCCCAGTGAGCGAGTATCTCGTTTGCCCGTCCGAGAATGACGGAGACGCTTGATCGCCGTCTTCTTTTTCGACCCTATAGTCGCCATCTCCCTCGGGCTGAATCGACAGCACTGCAGAAGCGTTTACCACAATCGATACGCTGAGCACCTCACTCCCGTCCGTATCTGGCGTCCAGAGTGCGATCTCGAGCGGCACAGGTCGAAGTGGTTTCGCCACCATCGACGTCGGCGAAATGCGACCAGACAGCTCATGGCAAATTGGAGCGAACGTCGCCTCCATATCCAGACTGGTGGTGTTTGCAAACCGCCAGTTGTCGCGAAGCCATCCCATCTGAGCAGCCGTGTTGTTCGAGAGTGCTCCAATAAATTCAAGCGGGATAAACACACGTTCCATGGACAACGCAATCATCGTCCACTTCATGATGCCGCTGAAGCCAACCACGGGAGTAATCTGGAGTGAGCCATTGAAATCGACGCGATCGTTGCCAGGCAGAGCCCAGAGCGTCCTGTACTGATTGAGTACCAGTGCATCAGCACGCGACATCGTTTCATTGTTGCTGTCCGTCGCCGTCCACGAAATCGCCTTCACGTAATTGCTCGCGTTGCCAAAGTCCACGATCAACCAGAGCATCTCCGATCCGTCCTTGTCAATCAGCGAGGCCGAAATGGCTTGGACGGTGACCGGTTCATCTTCTATCGCTGACATTGCTTCGGTCGCGAGGAACAATAGAGTTCCTGACGATTCTGCGTCGACAGCGATGGAGACAGCCAACTCGATAGATGCAGTGTCGGTTGGAAGACCGTCCACCTGATCGACTGCAGTCGCTACGACACGGCAGTCGAGTGGTCCAGAGAAGAATGCCTTCGGGTAAATCACAACTGTCGTGTCGTTCTGAACCGGTGACGAGCTCAACAAGTTTGCGATCGAGAAACCTACCGAAGGGTTTGACGGTGCGCTTGTGTTGTCGTTTCCGTCCAAATTCCATTCGACAGCAGAAACTGCCAGCTCAGGCACTCCATCAACTCGAATCTCGACACGATCGACGCTTGATTCGGCGTGGTCGCATATCAACTCGACCACGATACTTTCTGAACCATCGCGGTCGAGCAAACTCAACCCTCGCATCACAAACTCGGCCGGCGTGTTCTCCATGGTAGCGAAAGACGTTCCCGATACATTTAACGCCGGCGGTTCCGCATGAGGGAGAATGGTCGTGACGACTTGTGATGCTGTCAGCGCGATCGATTTCCCGTACAGAGCGGAGAGGCATGCCTCCCAGCCATCATTCGATCTAAGCGCTGAACTCACGTTGAAGCATTGAGAGTCCAGAAGCTCTTGGCGTGAGATGTCGCTTGTGAGGGTGCAAACGCTGACATTTAAATAGGCGACGCCCGCCATTTTCGTCACAAAGTCCACCGTGAAGGTAACGTCCATCGAGTTAGGCGACGTCGCACCCGCGCTTCTAATCACAGGATGCAGCATGAGCACACTGGCGGTCTCAGACGCGTAGTACTGTACGCCGTCCTCCAGTGGCGTGAGTTGCTCGATCATGGACTTGGAGTAAGCCGCTGCGACAACGTAGCTCAAGTTCGATTTGGTTTCTTGCAGGTGCACCGATAACTCGAATGGCGCATCTTCAATGTGCGTCGAGACATTTGGTGAGATCTCAATCTCGGGCGAGGCCGCTGTTTTTTTGAACGTCAGCGTGATCGGCACACTAGTCGTGTTGGAGCTGTTGAACGCACAGCTCGTTCCACGAAGAATGGCAGTCGACTGCCGCGCGTACTCGGTCGAGTTACTGACGTAGAAATCGAGCGTGGACGCGTGGGGGTCGACTGTGTACATCAGATACAATCCATCGTCGCTGAAGATCGAGTCTTGCAACTCTCTGTCGACAAGCGACGGGTTTGTTCGCTCGAGACGAATTCCGCTATCAGCATTGATGAGCACTTGCAGCGTGATGGTCGCATTCTCGTCTAGCAGATCGTCTTGGTTGAGCTGCAATTTCGTAATCACGACGCGAGCAAATTCATCCTCGTAGACAGAGCTGGCCTCGGCCAGGACAGCCAAGTGCGGTGCCTGTGCGTGATGCCAACAAACTGGAACGACGGTATCGATGATGGACAGCGAGCAAATCACCATCCACGAGTTCTGGGCCCCAGTCAACGGACCGTTACTCAACCCTCCTTGCCTTGTTTCTCGCCATGGACCGACAGTTCCTTCGTACGCGGTCGACCGAACCGCAAAACTCACATTTCCTTGGAAATCGATCCGTGGTTCCACTGTGGCGTTCACGCGAAGGTCCATCCATTGTTCGATGATACCAGAGTAGAAATGGCCTCCAGTCGATCGGATTGCACCATAAATCCACGCGGTATCCACTGCTTCGACAGCATCGCGAGGATCCGCGAGTACACTCAACGTTGCCACCTCTGATGGTGACAAGGCCTGATCGCTGCCATTGCTGGAGCGAGCAAGAAGGAACAGGTGCTGGTTGAAGCCAAGATGACTCGTAGTCTCCGAACTCCATTGCACCATAGGCGTGATTGTGGTCGTCAAGATCGAAATATGGATCGTGAATGATGCAAAAAGATCCAACTCGTCAAGTCCTCTCGAAGGCGCGAAGGCGAGCATCGTCAGCTCTGCTTTCCCCGTGCACCCTTCTCGAATGTGCACTTGGATGGTTGCCGACTCACTGATGTCAATCGACGACCCTGCAGTTATGAGTCGACGAGTTTGTGCCAAGAGCTCTTGGGTCGTGTCGTTCAAGACGACAGATACACTGGATATCTCTGATGCTGTCCAAGCGAATTTGCATTGGACGAACCGCACGCTGTCCCACCGTGCTGCCATGTCTTGATACAAAATCGATTGCCTTGTGGTGTTGATGATCGCATCCAGGGTGATATCCACAGTCGAAGCTTCTGCGATTGTGTACCACACATCCAACGGCGCCAGGATTTGTGAAAAAGGGCGCTGGTGTCGCCACATAAGCTGGAAACCTGCGCTTGTCGCCGCATTTTGGACGACTCTCTCGCTCTGGTTCACAAAGTATTGCTCGGACGATGTTGCGAGGATGGACACATTCAACCGAATGTCGACTTCACCGCTCGATCGTGGTACAAACAGTAGCGTCGCACTCTGCAGCTCGCTCACGACACTCACATTGCTCGTAACGTGTCGAGGCAGAGGTAGATGGAGCATCCCTGGCGACCCACTCGAAGCGAGTAAGATGTCACCCAAAAACACGTCCACGATAGTGTCCGTATCCGATTGGATGGCAAGACTAGCGGTCAGTGCTTCAGATCCGTCACAATCCGTGAGCTCAATCACATTCACAAACACAGCGGCGGCACCGAACGAATCCTGCACCGCCGAGCCGATGACCTTGGCTTCCACCACCGGCGGATTTGCAACTGGGACAATGAAAATGTCGGCCGTGATTTCGATCGTGACATTCTGAAGTGCGTCGAATCGAGAGAGCGTATCACCACGAGTGTTGTTCACGCCGCCAAGCACTATCTTCAAAGAGAAGGTAGCAAAGCCCGAGAAATAATGCTGGTCGACTGGCACGATGGCCACCATATCGTGGTCGGACTCGGCGATTCGGAATGCTGTCGGTGAGGAGGATGCCAAGAAGATAAACTGACGCGAGTACCGAGCATCTGCAAATATGGAGTTCACGACAGCGTCGATCTCCGCGGTCGTGATTGTCACGTCGGCACCTTCCATCAACTCTCCCAGCGACAGAAGCTGGGGTTCGAGCACTTTCTCCTTGGGACGCCAATAGAGGAGAATTGACACTTCGATAACCACAACCGACCTTGGGGCGCTCGTCAATTCAAATCGGTATGCTTGCGTCCAACGCACCACACCAGAAAACCCATCAACCGCGCGAACGGACAAGCTTTCACCGAGGTCGCTGGGCTTCAGTTCTTCATCGTCCAACTCGCAACACGAACTCGTTCCATTGGCGACACTGACTGATTTCCCCATTCTCTGCAACTGTGACACCATTGCCATGGAACCGCTCAGCTTTGACGATGTGGACCACTGCTTCCTGGTACGCGCTGCTATTCGGGAGAAAACACCGGCAGTATCCGCTGGTATTAGCAATTCGGAGCCCTCTTCAGCCTCAAAGACGAAACCGAGAGCGGCATCCTCTCCAAACCAGGTCCTTGGGTGCGCCACACTCGACACCATCTGCACGACGCGGACCTTCACAGACAGCAGCGACTTCGGGTCCACCAACGTCACGTTCACCCACACCATTGTCGTCTGGGCCACGTCCGAAGACTGAACCAGCACCACAGATGCCGACTCGCACCACGACGCATTCCGACCGCGAATCGCACGGGCCATCGACCACTTCTTCTCCGCAGCAGACGATGACGACAACCGATACACCAGCGCGCTTGTCGCAGGATTCGACACTGCCAAATCCACTCGCTCCACCACCAGCGCAGACGATACCGGCGAC
>JAADVC010001320.1:0-10872 GCA_023334575.1 Pythium volutum | reverse complement strand
ATGCGTCGGTGGGCTCGTTGGCGGACTCGTCGGTGGATGCGTCGGTGGGCTCGTCGGTGGCCGTGTCGGTGGGCTTGTCGGCGGGCTGGTCGGTTGCAGCGTCTTCGGAATAGCCGGCAAATCAAAGTCGGCTCGGTTAATGCCAGGACCAGACGCTGGTACAACAACGGGCGGCGGCGAGGTCGGAGGCGTCTTGGTCGGCGCGCTGGGCGGTGCGTTCGCTGGCGGCTTTGTCGGTGGTTTTGTCTGCGACTTGACCGGCTTGTCAATGTCGCCATGGCCCACAGTGCCAGCGGCTGGGTTCGCCGGAATCGCCCGTGAGAGGGCCGACGCGAGCCGGCGGTTCGAAGCGCCTTCCGCCGACACGGCGTCGCCCGGCATGGTGATGCGGAACCGCGCTTTTGTGCCCTGAAAGTCGACGCCATACGCGAGCACGCCGCACTGCGCGGACGGACCTTTCACGAGACACAGCGTCTGTGCATCGTAGCTTTCCCCACGGCAGTCGGACGAGAGCGTCTTGTACGGTGGCGCGCACTTTCCAGCGGCGGCCTCGGTCGAAGGAGGAGCGAGCACGGCGAGAAGCAGGAGCAAGAGCGCGCGTGGCACGGCTGTGGCACAGCGGAGGTTCATGGCAAAAGACAGAGTGACTAATTCAAGACTGGCAGCCGTCAGGCTGTTGCTTCCCTGCCGCAAGCCGCGGAACGTTAGGAAGGTTCCATAGAGTCCCAGGAATTTTTCAGCTGGCCATGGCCATGAAGTGCTCCCATGTTCTGATTGGATGTGAGTTGCGCTTGTGATATGGACCTATATATATTAATTTACCTCTAGAAATGAAACCTAATATGTTGGTATGTGTATCTAAAATAACTGTGAAACGTGATGAGTCGATGAAATATAGTATCTTTCTTCTCTTGAGATATGGGCTGTATCCAGTAGCCCAATACACCCACTGGAATGAAAGATCCAGTCAGATTCCTCACATTATGTTCAGTGAGTGGCGGGCACTTTCCACCACAAAACTACAAGAACAAGAAGCGAGCCGAGAGATTAGAAATCTCAGGCTGTATCCCATACGCCCTAGTACTGTATATCACCAATGTCGTCAGTGACGTCTGTCCCACTCGTCTCGCAGTACGGCCGTTGTGGTGGACAATGGCGACCCACTGGATTGATCCAGTGGGGTCGCCATGTCGTCTTCTCCCTCGTGCGTCGCGGCCATCAAGCTTTCTTACCGAGTCCTCCTCCTCCGCACTGGATTCAGAGAGTGACGAGGTCGTGCCCAATAAGGAGATAAAGTTCAGCCCAACAAATTCGATGAGCGAGACGTGGGCGAGTGCGTCACGTGCCGAGGCGGCCTCGACTTCTCGTTGTCTTTACTGGCCGTCTTTGATCTCACGGGACCTTCGACATAAATTCGTTTATCCGGATAGCCAGCATCCTGTATTCGAATATCCGGATAACAAGACAGCTAAATGGCTACATATCTCGCGAAAGGTCACTTGGCTACTACAGCATGCGAGAGATTCCAGCATCATTCGACGCCTTGCCTTACACTGCTGCTTGAGCGACCGCAAGTTATAAGCGGCGCGCATCGCCGTTGGGCGAGCGGCTGGATATTGTGCGAGGCAGCGACCCACCAGCTCGCGCACCAGAGGCGGATCACACACTCGACAGTGTCGGTCGCAAGTCGCCTCGTTCGACCAGCTCCATCATGGCAATGTCCTCCACGGCATTGCCGCTGGTGTCGTAAGCGCCCGCGTACGGCGTCGCGCGCGTGTCGAGATCGCACAGCAGCACGCCGAATGCGTACATATCACATATCACTCGGCGTATCATTGTCGGTTTGTCCCGTCAAGATCTCGGGTGCGAGCCAGCGCGCACTGCCGACGCTGTTCGTCGTTATGGTGTTTTGCTCAGCCACAAACCGTGCGCTGCTCAGTTGAACGAGACGCTGGCCAACAACAAGCACAACAAGAAGCGGAGGAACGACTGCTGTCGACGCTGAGCCTGAGTCTGATGGCGTACGCCGTCGCATCCGCTCTGTTTCTCGCTCTGAGCGGCTGGCGGTTTGTTGGCGACCGTTGCGTCACGTACTCGCTGTTTTTCCAATTCGTGTTGGCGCTGTGGTTTACACTGGACGTGGCGTCCATGTACCGCGCCATGCCGCCCGACGAGTACATGCTCGGTGTGGTCAATTTTTGTGTTGACGTAGGAGCTGCTCGTCATCATCACGGCGGTTGTTGTAGGGATCGTTTCGGTGGTCAAGGCGTGCATGATGGCCAGCGGCAATGATAGAACAAGCAGCAGTACGGGTGGTGGGAACTGCCGCTGGGACGAGCGCGACTGGGCGGCTGCGTTCGAGCGCTGTAGTTGCTGCATAGACGCTAGCGACTCGTACTGCTGCTTTGTGAGCGTGGGCAAACCGCCAGCGACAGTGGCGAGACGCACGCGGCGCGAAGATGAGACACAAGAAAATGACCTCGCGAGGATACCATGGACCGTGTGTGACGAGACAGAAAGAAAATATACGAATAAGAAAATCCATTTGAAAAAAGACGTTGGGTCCGTCGACCGCGTTCACGTGCTCCAGAAGCGACTGCGCCACCAGCTCTTGGGCGCGGCCAGCAGTCGCTTCTTCTCACTTGCCAATGTCGCGAGCGCCTGCGTCGCAAAGCCCTGCGAGTCATTCGTGCGGGTCGCACACGTGGGCCAAAAGCCGCACGTCACGCAAAAGTCTTGGCCGGCGTGCGAGAGCTGGAAGCCGCAGGCCGGACAGTAGCCCGGCGGCGGCTTCACCGTCGGATCCGTCTTGGTCGACGCATCGAGCCGTCGCGGCTTGGGCACGTTGGCCAAGTTCTGGTCAAAGGCTTCGAGAAACGCACGAAAGAAAAAGAGGTGTTCCTTGTCGCGCACAAGCACGCCATGCGCGACCATGGCGTCTTTCTGGGCCGCGTCAAATTCCGCGTCCGTGCAATAGTCGTCAAAGTGGCCCATGCGCAGCTTGGTCGTGCCGGCGCCCTGCTCGATAGGTTGCTTCCAGCGCCACTGCGAAAACGCCTCGGGAAACGCCTGCCGCATCACGAGCTTGCCGTACGCGACGCCCGGGCCGTCCACGGGCACGGGCGTGCGCTCGCCCACGAGCGCTTGCTTGCTCGCGATTTTCTTGGCAAACGCCAGCACGCGCGGGTCCAAAAACGGCGCAATCACGTCGATACCAAACGACCGCGCGAGCGTTGGCGCCGTAAAGCCCATGACGTCCATGATCTGGTCACGGTACGCCACCATCTTGGGCTCGTCCATGGCCGCGTAAAACGAGTAACCACAGAAAATCTCGTCGGCGCCGTCGCCCGTGACAATCTGGCGCACGCCCTGGCGTGATGCAGCCTCCAAGGTCGCATAGATGACGAGACTGTTGCGCAATTCCATCGGATCACACGTCACCAAGAGCTTGGCGACTTGTGTCGCGTGCTGAAGCAGATCGTCCAGCGAGCGCGTGAGAATGTGCTGCTGCTCGATCGAATGGTCTTGCAAACGCCCGAAAATCGCGCGTGCGTACGCCGCGTCCTCGGCACGCTTGTCGGCCTGCACCGTGAACGCGTGCTTGAACGACAGGATCGGCTTGGCGGCGCCGCGCTTGTCGAGCGAGATGACGCCGTCGCCATACTCGCTGTGCTGCCACGCCTGCGCACTGGCCTCGGCGAGGATCGATGTGTCGAGGCCGCCGCTCAGTGCGATCGCATCGACGCCGCCCGGGTACGGCAGTGTCCACCCTTGGAGGACTTTTTGCAGCAGCTCGCGGAATTCTCTGGCGAGTTTCGGTGGCTTGTCACGCAGATAGTCTGTACTGAGCGAGAGCTGCTGGCACTTGACGACGCGCGTGAGGTACGTGAGATCTTTGGTGTAGTGGTACAGGATCTGCTCGCTCGAGTACATGCGTTCATGCGACGGGGCGATTGTGATCCGTGGGAGCACCCAAGTCTTCCAGGCGTCTGGAAGGATCTCAGTGAGCTTATCCTTGGAGACCTGGCCCAGGGCCTCGGCCATTTGGGCTGAGAGGAGCTCGTGGAGCTCCTCGTCGTGGTCGCACTCGGCGGGTACGGGAGGAGAAAAGATCTCCTCCTCAATTTGGTTCTCCTCCTTTTCGTTCTTCTCCTTTTCGTTCTCCTCCCCCTCAGGGATCCCTTCGAGTGGGAACACTAGTGCACAGCGGAACGCCAACCACGGACCAAGAACAGGGTGGAGGCAAATCTGAGACGGCTGCGGAACAAAGAACAAAATGGGTTAGACGGGGACTAAATGATGGAAAGATTCTACGGCTTCCGATTCAACGCACCGGACAGCGCGTAACAGCGTGTGCGGCGACCGCCATCTTCTGCGCGAGGATCATTTTGCCGGGTTCAGTGTCAGCGACCCAGTAGGTCTAATCATTTCGCCAACAAAAAGTCTAAATATTCGTCCTACAAAATCCGCATTTTACCAGCAATTAGCACTCACCTGGACGGGGGCAGCCACGTCTTCGGTCTCGCAAGTGGCGAGCACTTGCTCGACGCTCTGCTTCACGTAGCGATCGATGGGATCGGCAAGCACGCGGCCTTCGCGGGCGATCTCTTCTCCGACATGAGTCAAGAACGGATCCCATAGCGCGCGCGAGTTACCAACGAGCACGAGCAGGTGGGAGGGTAGCTGTGACAATGTCGTTGTTGGAACTGCTGGCGTTGGTGATGTGGGTGATGTTGGCGTCGATGAAGTTGGCGTTGGTAAAGTGGGCGTTGGTGATGTTGGCGTTGGTGATGTTGGTGTTGATGATGTTGGCGTCGGTGATGTTGTATTTGTTTCTTCTCCTTCTATAGATTTGGCTGCGATCGTCGGCACTGGTAGCATGTACTGCGAATAGTCCGATGCTGCTGTCGCGTCTTGCGCGAGGAACGCGTTGTACCGCTCGAGCGTCAGCGGGATCACGACGTCCAAGCCACTGCATATCCACACAGACACCATCGAAACAAAGGCGTCAGAAATCAACCCGCCAAAAGAGACCGCAATCAAGTCATGAGCACGCACGCGGGCTTAAGCGAACGTCGCAGGAACGCGACGGCGCGCTTCGACGGTGTCGCCATGGCTCGTCACAAGATGAAATCACACGCGTCGTGTTGGTTGGATTGCGAGGATTCGTCGTGATCGTGGTGCGAGGAACGTCAGTCACTTCAGATTCGATTCCAATCCCATCCAACACATCTCTGATGCAACTGTTGGATTCTGACACAGAATCAGATTTGCGAAAATGCAACCTAGGCTACTGATATAGAGAAACCTTGACGTGTACCCATCTACGAAAGCGAACCCAAGCCAAAACTAAAGCAGAATCTGCTCAACGCCATTCTCCTGCGTCTGTTGCTTGCGCTTCTTGCGCATGTTGTTGAGAGCCGTGCTCCACGCGATCTCCTTCTTGCGCTTGCGGCCGTCGGGTGTCGCCATATAGAACGGCAGGTGGTCCTCCAGCTCCGCAAACACGGCCGCGGCCTCGCGCGGCGTGAGGTCGGGTCTCCACATGCCGTTTGTCTTGGCCATGGTCTCGATGGGCTGCATGGCGCAGCGCAAGTCCGAGAGGCGACGGTTTACGGCCTTGACCGCCACTTGCTTCGTCTTTATGCTGTGGAATGGAGGGTAGCCGCGAGCGGCGTCGCCACAGCACCACCGTTCCCACGCGACCGCGACGCTGTCCTTGGTCGGCACCTCAAACTCATCCGGGAGACGGATCAGGTCACCTGGGGCATCTTCAGCGGGCTGCGTCTTCGCTCGTGGTTTAGGAGGCGGGATATACGCTGGAGAAGGCGACAGCTTTTGCATCTGCAATGGTGCCGGGCTGGGAATCGTTTCTTGCACCCAAACGGAGGGCAGAGCTGGCTTGCTGTTACTTGTACGCAGTGGGGGTGGCGGAATGTACACATGAGTTGGCGTCGGCCTGGGGGCCGGAGGTGGTACTGGGCTGCGTGCTGGAACGGGCGCCGGCGTTTGAGCTTGCGCCAAGGTGGCGAGTGGCACCGTTTTGCTCTTGCTGGTGGATTTCGGTTTGGGAAACGCCGATACCGTCGGAATACTCTGGATTTTGCTCTGGATGATTGCGGGCGGTCGAGCAGGAACGCGCACAGGCGGTGGTGGTGGCGGCGCCGTAACCATTGAAGCTTTGCTGCGGCGGTCTACGACATCGTCAAATGCACCGAGCGAGAGTCGCGTCGGATTGATACGGTCGGAGCGTCCGTTGCTGCTGCTGCTGTTTCCACTCGAACTCGACTCTTGCGATGTCTCGACTTCCACACGCTCTTCTTCTTCCGTCTGGTCGACCGCCACACACTCGTCTTCTTCTTTTTGCTTGTCTTCCACATGCTCGTCTTCACCCTTTTGTTCGACTTCCATGCGCTCGTCTACATCCTTCTGCTCGACTTCCATGCGCTCGTCTTCATCCTTCTGCTTGACTTCCATTTGTTCGTCTTCGGCATCTTCCGCAGCTCCCTCTTCGTCTTCTTCGTCTTCGTTCTCGGAGTCAGAATCGGAGTCGGAATCGGAGTCAGAGTCGGAATCGGACTCGACCACCGCCGGTGTCTTCTTCGCTTCCTCCTCCTTCGCTGGTACCGTCTCCACCTCTGCCGACGCAATCTCCTCCACCGCCAGCGCGATGCTCTTCTCCACCACTTGCACCAGTTCATCTTGCGGAGTCTTGACCACCAGCAGCGCGCCACGCGCCACCAGCTCGCGCAGCACGTGCTCCACCAGCGTTGGCGCCAGCGCCGCGACCGTGCGCCGCAGCGCGCGCAGCTCCGCCTCCATTTCCGCGACGCGTGTCTCAATCTCCATCGTTGGTTTCCCTTTGTTCTTCTTCTTCTTCTTGCTGTTGGACCTGTGCTCGACGACGCCAATTCGGTTCTGTTGGTTGGTTTCCCTTTTTCAAACCTTGCCGCCACGTTTCCGCCCCCACTTTTTTCTCGCATCGGCAACTTCAATCTTCAGGAGTGTATACAAGCGTATACCCACATCCGGTTATACGTATACATTGGTGACGTTTCCCTTCAAGATCCAACAAAAATCCACCAACATGCCCAACATGGTGGCGCTCGTGATGCCGCTGCTCGTGCTCAACATGGGGAGCGAGATGGTATTCGTGTTGGATCAGCAGATGCGTGCCAAGAAGACGCCTAGCAAGCGCCGCATGCGTGAACTCCGTGCGCTGCTACGCGCGCTCCACGACCGCACATTCATCTCTACACTTTTCCAACAAACGCCAACTTTCCAACAGCAACCGCCGGCGTACGCGACGCGCGCACTGTTTGGTCGGCTCGCAAACGCGCCACCGTCGCTTTGTGTGAACGCGCGTGCGATGGACATACTCTACGACGCTATCCGCACGGGCTTCAAACGCCAACTGTTGGCGTGTGGCGCCACGAACGACGTGCTGCTGGGCGTGACGCTCAACCACTTGGACGCGACCAAGCGCATGGTCGAGATGGAAATCAACGCTGACAACGAGGATGAAGACGATGGTGTTGGCGTTGGAACACTCGTTGATGAGTCGATCCTGCGGACGCATGAGGTGCGTATGAGGGTATAATATTTTTGTTGTTGGCGAGAGAAATGCTCACTATTTTTCCAACGTACGTACAATGAGCTGTCTGCGGGCGACTGGTTCTTGCTGAAGCAATATCTATATCATTTCTTGCAGGGCCGTGGCACGATGCAGCGCTCATGGAGAACTCCACCCCCGGGAGAGCACCGTTCAAAAGGTCTGTGCGAGGCCGTAGTGTGTTACTATGGAGATGACGGCAAGGAGGTTTGTCACCAAGAAGCGTTTGCCCTCGCGAGTCTCCCAGTGGGAGAGACAGTGAATGGGTATCCGTACAGCATGTTGAGCTGTCGTAGTGTCCATGAAGACCAAGGTGCTGTCCAGTCGATCGCATCTATTGTCGCCGACGCCAAGAGAGGACGAGGCTCTAGGTCCCGAGATCGAGGCGACCAAATGAAAAGCCCGTCGCGTGGGTTCAAGGCGTCGGCAAGTGACGCGCTCGACTTGCTCGCAGATATACTGGGCGCGACTTCGTCGTCAGTTAATAAGGCCACTGGAGATGAGGACTCGACATGGAAGTTTACGCTCTTTGACGGCGCCAAGCAAGAGGAAGATGAACAGCAGGACGAGGAAATTACGACCCATTGGATGGATGTGTACCACGACTGCAAAGCGATTGACGCGCTGCGAGGCGAGTGGGACGTCACGGCGGATTCCAAAGGCGACGCGACTGACGATACCGACGACAAGAGTGATTTGTTGCGGCTTTTGGATGCGGCATGAGCATCCCAAAACACAAAATATGAATACTTGCTTCTACTGTAGTGTCCGTGTGGTGGAAATGCACGCTCGACTCGGAGGTGATTGTGCTTCACGGTGCGTTCTGACTGGTCAGTCTGCTGGTCATGACCGCGCTCTCTGACATGGGGCGGCGCCACAGCGCGCCGTGTGAGCGGTGGCGTTCGCCATGGTTTGTCGTTTTGAGAATGGCGCGTGTGCAGACAACAAAGAGAAAGAAGGAGGCAAAGATCAGGATAGAATGAGGGTAAATCAGTGTGAGAGAATGAGGGTGAGAGATTGGACGAGGGTGTGCCACACTCATTCTCATGACAACAAGAGTTGGACATCCCGTGGATGCTTTTGATACGGTCGACCACCGTATTCCGAATGGCGGATTGCATACTGATAAAACGACGCCGTCTCCTATGAACTCTGGATCATGGGCGTTGCGTCGAGTCAAGATGCTGTCGGAACGGAAGGCATAGGATACGACCATGACGCACACATGAGGCAGGGCCCTTGCTTTTGCTCTCGCATTTGCGATTCTTATTTCTGGTGGGTGCGTGGGTGCACTCTCAGGAAGCCTGCGTTCCAAGAGCCGCGAACGACGCCTCTCATTATTCTAACAGCTCACTCTTTACCATATACAATCTGTTTGGCGCTACAAAATGTTCTCTCCGAAACACTGTAGCAGGCGCACCGGGTGGGGGGTCGCCCAATGATCGCTCGATGTGCCGCTCAGTTTGATTCTAGTTCGTCTTGTGTGATATCTCAGTCGCCGCCCAAAAGTGCCAGTGCGAGTCTCTTCAAGAGAGACTATCTTGAATTAGTAGGTTCCACCCACCGCGTCCCAACCCCATCACACCACCGTCATTCTCTAACGCGTGACCCTCATTCTTTCGCTTGGCTCTCAAGGCTCGCGCCGTCATTTCCTCTTTTTTCGCCGATACAGCGAAACGCTCTCACCATGACGACGAGCTACGGCACGTACGAAGCGCCACCTCCACCTCCGTCGCCTCCACAGCTGGGCTACCTCACGGCGCGCTGGCAGCTCATAGATGTGGCGTCGGCTTTGCGGCGTTTCGACCGCCGTGACCGCGACGCCTGCTTTACGCGCGTACCGTTGGGCGCGGTCTCGCGGCTGCCGCTCCCTCTTCAAGTCGCGTTCCGTCGCAAACTCTTGGTCATTTTCGCACTGCAGTTGCTCGTCGTGACGTGCGTCAGCGGCGTCTTCCGCTGGTCCCCTTTCGCCAAGCGATTCGCACACGAACGCATCGACACGACGGCCGCACTGTGGACCTCGGGGGCGGCCGCGTCAGCACTCGCGCTGCTGACAACGCTCGTGGTCGTGCGCAAACGGTTCCCACTCAACTGGCTCGTCTTGGCGTTTTTTACGGTCGCGCAATGCGGCGCCGTGGTCGCGGTCGGCGCGCTGCTCGACTCGGACGTGGTCGTACTGAACGGTGCGTTCTCACTGGTCGGCGTGCTGGTCATGGCCGCGCTCTGTGGCGTACGGCGTCACCCGCAATCGGCCACGCTGCTGCCACGATCACTTGCGGATGAAGCCATGGCCAGTGACGACGACGACGACCAACTGCTGTCGACGCTGAGCCTAAGTCTGATGGCGTACGCCGCCGCGTCCGCACTGTTTTTCGCTCTGGGCGGCTGGCGGTTCGTGGGCGACCATCGCGTCGCTTACTCGCTGCTGTTCCAAATCGCGTTGGCGCTGTGGTTTACACTGGACGTGGCGTCCATGTACCGCGCCATGTCGCCCGACGAGTACATGCTCGGTGTGGTCAATTTTTATATTGACGTCGTGCTGCTCGTGGTCATCACGGCGATTGTCGTGGGGATGTGCTCGGTCATGACGGCGGCCCTGGCGACCGGCGGCGACAATCGCAATAGCAGCAGTGGTGGGGACTGCCACTGCAGCGAGCGAGACTGTGAGGCCGCGCTCGACTGCTGCCAGTGCTGCCTGAACTGTAGCGACGCGTGCAGTTACTATGTTAGTACGACGAGCAGCAGTGTGCGAGAACAACCAGCGACGGTCACAAGACCAACGCGAAGTGATGAGGAGAACGAAGGCGATGGTGAAGATGAAGATGAAGAAGCCAAGCGGCTGCTGATGAAACCGTCGGCGCCGCCCTGTGAGGAGGCCATGAACCGCGTGTAAAGAGAGAAAGCGAGACGGAAGATCTTGACGCCATGGCTCACCTACTGACTGACTCATGAATTGTTTGTGGTCCGTTACGTTTGTTCATTGTTGGTGGATACTTCCTTAGTCGGCACTTTGATGGCGAGGGAGCACGACACCGCGTCTAGCAGACCCGACGGGGCATTTTACCCCGAGTCTTCTTTTTTCACGGCGCTTCTTCCATCTTGCGTGGGTCGTAAAGCTCGGTCGAGATGGGGAAAATCTCTCATTTTGGAAGATTTCTGATGCTGGTGGGTGCGTGGGTTCACTCGCAGCAATGCTCATTTCTCGCTCTGGATCATTTCCTGCTAAATATAAATTTCCAGCATTCACGTAGTTTGACAGT
>JAADVC010001319.1:0-10873 GCA_023334575.1 Pythium volutum | reverse complement strand
GTTCGCGTTCATTCAAAAAAGTTTAGAACGAGCTTTGAATTGTCTTTCTTTTCAGCTAAGTAAGAGCCTGATTGGCTGGAATTTGAGAAAGTTGTCCCAGAAAAACAATATGTCTTATTAACTGACATAGATAATAGTATTCACCTTTCTATCACGGAGCGATTCAGGTTGATGCGGTGGGCTGAGCAAAGTGAATTTTAGGAACGAATCGAGTATCGTACCCTGGCAATATGTTGCGCCTAACCAAGAACGAGCTGTCCCGAATTCCCGGCCTTGCTGCGGTGTGGTCAGCGTGGTGCAAACGGTAAAGGGTTTGCACGTTGCCCATATTCTGACGCTACAAAAAGCGTCTGAGGGGGGACAGTACACATTTGCACTTCTTAACCTACTACATATTACAAGCAAATGTTGCTTGGGGACAGCCACGCGTTGGTATCCGATACTTACATCGCCCGTGGACAGTCGTCAAAAGCCGGTGGGGAGCTTTTGGCAGAGTGATCTGATCGCCACAACACCATCTTCTGCGGTCCTACTCGTTTTGAAATCGATCAGCGTTTGTAGTCTATACCCGCATTGCCGCAGGAAATTCTGCTCCCAGTGTTTGATCGTGCCACACCGCAACGGGATGTACCCCAAGAGATCGGTAATACCCACGGCAAGGTGTATTCCAGCAACTGCTGGATCGATAAGTTGGTGCAAACCTATCCAGCCTCTACCTAATATATTATCTATGTAATAATACCCATGCCTCTACGACCCCCACAACGAGCGCTCGGCCGTCTGATGACCTTAGATTGGAGCCCGTCAGTGGAAAGTTATGAGTATTGATCTACACGCGAGGCTACGCGATGTTCCTATCGTCGGAACGTGCACATCATCGGATTCCGATGATGTGGAAGCTTTCATCATCATGATGCTGCTATTGTACTAAGCATCAAGAATTTACACAGTAAATTACACCCTCATAACTGTACTGTACTCAGCATCCAGAAATACAGAGTAAATCACACCCTCCTACAGTGTATCTAGTTGTAACAAAGTTGCCGTTTTGACACTGCACGCGATCGCCGCCATGGTTTTGTGCATAGCCCGTACGGCGTTGATGGCCGCCGAGGTCAACGACTATTAGTCGTTGGAGTCTCTCCGCCCGCAAAACAGGATATAAACGCGCCGACCCTCTGTACTGCACCGAACGTTCTCACCTCCTGAGATCAACTCAGTTCGAACTGTGATTTCTGTGAAATTTAATCTCACCACTGATTCAGGCGGTGCAGTATAGTAGTAATATTTCTTGGTACGACCATGTGTACAAGTAGTAGGACAGTACTTAGCGCGGGGGCTACAGTATGTTTCGCCATTAGGAGCAGTAGAAAATCGATCACCCTCTTATAATGTATTCATCTTAAAATCAACTGCTGTCAAAATCTACTATAAGACGGAGGTAATGATCAATTTAGTTGATAAATGTATATATCAGCACCGCTCTCCTAAAATTGCAGAACATACTGGACTGTACTCAACGAAAGCCTCCAAGGCGCACCACCAACCGCTGTCACTTCAGCTCGACACCGTACGTGTGTCAGCGACGGAGAAACACGGTAAACGCAACGCCACGTCAAATACTCCCAAGGCCACGCTTTCGCACACGGCGTTCCGCTAAGGTTTCGGAAGAGTTGAACAAATCCTTGAAAAGGAGCGGAGAACGAATGCTCCCGAGTGAGCGGTATGCAGAACCTACCCGTTAGGTCTTGGCAGTTACTGTAGTGAGGGGACTTTCAGTGCGTGTGCCTCGCAGCGAATACCCCCTGACTGATTGCACTAGAATATGTTATATTATATAAGACCGGTACTTCATATGATCTCCTAACTAGTATATTTTGTACTGTTAGTACGCTTCTCCACAAGTATCCAGTCAAACTTTGACTGGTTTGACTGTCAAACCGACTAAAATGCACATGCTTCGGCTGGACACCAGTCACCTAGGTCCTCGAAAAACAAGTCATCGAGCTGTGCTCCCGTATTGCCCTCTGCGAGACAGTTGTGGACGATCCAATCGATCGGATCGAACGGCGACAAAGACGTTGCTGGCGCCAATTCCACCGATGCTGGAGAATCCACACGGACAGCTTCCACGTTGAACTGGCACAAAGCCCCCAACACTGGGGAGCCGCAGTCGGCGGGCTCGAGCGGCTCCACGCGCCGACGCTTCGCTGAAATCCTGGCATCCTTCCTATCGTTTGACTGGACCTTGGCGCCTTGTCCAGCATTGCGGCGTCGGCGTGCGTGCCATCGCCGCTGCGCGTCCTTCGCCTTCTCGCGGTGCATTGCGCACAACCGGTGGGCGGATCCGTCGTTCTTGAGCGAGCGGTCGTTCAGGCAGGGCTTACTGGCGTACTTGCAACGTGTGGTGCCCATGGTTGCCGTGATAAATATACGGGAGAATACCCACTGTTGGTGATGCGAAGGGAATTCGAAAGTGACGCGTCCTGGGTTGCATGCCAACAGATCCGGCACAGCCAAGAAGGACGTGCTCTGCGTGCGAGACTAATGGATGCAGAGTTGGAATAAAACTCAGCTTTTCAAAAACTCGGCCTAACACCGGCCTGGCTCCTACTAATAGAACCAGGTATATGTCGTCCGGCAGCTGCGTAGAACATTTCACTCAAAATTTGAGTCACAAAGCCAGTCCAGTAGTCGACACTTCAGGTGGTTTATATGGGAATTTGTATGCCTGCGTTCACAAGTCGCATCCCACCCGACAGGAAGAAAAGATATATCGATAAGTTGGTATCTTGACCGAAAAAATCGCTAAATCAGCTTGCTGAACAGTACGTGTACGTGTACGTTCTACCTTGATTAGTCTCGCCTCTCCTCCACCTCCTTGCAGTTTCATGCTGACTTTTCGAAACAAACCATCAAAGCCCGTCATGTACTTTCTATAGGACAAACAGCGGCAGTCGACCTATTCAAGACGTGACACGCCTGCCGCAGGCGTTGCCATCAGTGAAGCCTGGGCTATGGACATGTTTAAGGCGAGCGCGCACGTCAACTGGTGAGCCGTGTACAGTCCTGTACAGTTCTACGATTGTAACCGTTTGGAAATGCCATCATCGTCGACCACGACCACACGCTGTGCTCCAGAACGGCGCTGTGGCTTGCTTGGATCCAACGGGGCCATCCAGTTGTCGTTCTGTCATTCGCATGGGTCTTCTTGCGTGGACAGAGACTGCGGAATATATTTTGGAGCGGGTTGTGCGGACGACGGCGTTCGTGTGTCGAACAAGACGTGGCGGAACTGCGCAGGTGTGCTCGACCAGGATTTCCTGCGGCCGAACATACTCACGCGAAGTGTTGACGACGTCATCAGGTACTACGGATAAGCGCACGGTACAGTTGTGTTTCTTGTTGTGTTAATACAGTAGTTGCTTACTCCTCGTGCAGACTAACTTAGCACCTGTACATTTCGAGTGGGGACCACGCCGCCATCTCGTTTAAGAAGTCGTCAACTTGCAGCAATTCGTCGTCGTGCGGTTAGCTTTTGGGAGCAATCCGGTCATCCATGGGACCAAACGGCAACGACGCCGCCGCGGCCAACCACGCGTATTCGACTGTTGCTGGCGAATCCATTAGCAAGACTTCAAAGTCACTTGCTGGTGAGGCCACAGGAGAGCCACAGTCGGCGAGCTTGAGCGGTTCTACTCGACGGCGCTTCAACAACGGTGGGGTGTCTGCGCTGTCGCTCGTCTCTGCCTTGACGCGTCCACCATCGCGGCGCTGGCGTGCGTGCCATCGTCGCTGCGCAGCTTTGGCCTTGTCGCGGTGTGTCGTGCAGAGCCTGTGGAGCGCGCCGTCGTTTTTGAGTGAACGAGTGTTTGGGCAGGGCTTGCTCGCGTACAAGCAGCGCGTGGAATTCATTAATAAAGTGCTGAGCTTGTAAGGGGATCGCAATGCGAGCTCTGTGTGCGGCGAAGGGAATTCGAAAGTTAGCGTACTGGGTTAGCTAGTGTAGAAATGTCAGCGGATCCGGCTACAGGATCAGGAACTTGTAGGGGTTGGGGGTGTCGGACTAATAGATACAGCACACTGTTCTGTCCGCCACTCGTCACAATACTGTAGGATGAATAATAATGCGGACAGTTTGAATCAGCTTTTCGCTGCACTACATAAACTGTCCAGACACCCATAATAATGCACTTGCCAGCTGCGGTGGACTCATACTATCCCTGTCCAGCAGAGTTGTACCCCAGGTCTGGCACACTTAACAATAGGCCCCGAAAATCACTGTTCACTGGGGTACATATTCTGCTTTCCAGTCTGCATGGAGGGGCACTGCAGGAGGGGCATGTAGGTACCGCAGCTCGTCATGACATCCATTGTACTGAACTGCTGTGGGACGCAATAGGCGCGCGGCCAGTAGCGTAGTATTATAGCGACGCTACAGTTTGTACGAGCGCTCCCAAACGGACTCAACAGTGGCGGTCACACATACCACAACATCGCTGACGCTACCGTTCTCCGCCGGAGGAACACTCGTGTCGACATTGGCATGGTACGGACTATGCCCTCACCCGGGGCGAACAGATTATCGCCAAGTCATCGACGACGCCCAGGCTATGCCCCCAGCTGAGGCGAGATGTCCACAGTTGACACGCTAAGAAAGCGCAACGACTGTATAACTTAATTGTTGCGAAACGATACGGTGATTGCCTTTGTGACTTAGACAAACACTTGGCACAGGGCGCGTCTGGACTTCTGCTCGAGTTCCACTGATGGGTCACTGTCTCCTGCATTTAAGGAACCCAATTTGGCTACATCGACACTAAGTTCAACGAAGAATTACGCGACTATAAGATGACTTTTACCATTTGTGTGTGTGTGTGTGTGTGGCGACTGCCCGGGGGAAAACCCATCGAAGAAGGTGATAAAGATCATGACAGGAATTCAGGCCTTTGAAAATAAAGCAAAAATGCACGTTTGAAAGCTTCCATGCGCTCTGTACAAAGATACACCGGAAAGGAGAATAGAGCAGTCCCATCACTGTATTGTAGACCGCTTGAGGGCGCTTCCCGTACTAAACGTGCAGCAGAATCGAAGCCCTCGGTTTTGTCCCTGACTTGGATCAAACCGACAAAAGCGGGTCATCCAACTGACTTGGTCGAGCCAACGACTTGAGGACGTGGTCACGCGATTGTATTGAACAGTATTGTATTGACAGTGATACGTGTACCGTACCGAAAATGAACATTTTCTAAGTACACTGTAGTCAACTGGTGTCATATATCTCAACCACCCTGATTCCAATTGTCAGCTAGACTTCACTGTCTCCAATGCAAAGGAACTGCCGCCATGGCTTCGTACATAAGCTGGACAATGTCGATGACCGCAGGGTGGGCTGCGCCACGACTTGGCACATCGACGAACCTCGATCCTTCCTACACTGAATTAAATCGGGAATGCACTGGTTTCTAACCTCAGTTCTCACTTTCGATCAGGTGCGAGGCTGATACTACGTAGTACGAAGTACTGTATGGTTGCGGCTGCCCACTTTAAGATTTATTCCAATTCCAGTGCGCTTTCACTTTAATTCCAACGTCTACATCACTTATGAGTACAGTGTAATAGACGTGATGTCATGGAGGCTATACAAGTCGTACGACAGATAGATGGGATGACATCGTCTCTTCTTGTTGATGGCGATACAGTCTTTCGAAGAGGCGAACCCACTGGAACGTTAGAATATATATCAAGGAGGGATTCCCGTTGCCCCCCTGGATTCACTTCGTGTTCGGATGCCACTGTATCGGTAGTATATTACTTGTGTACAGCTCACGGCCGTGAGATGGAAAGAGCAACCGGTGGGTCACGACGGGTAGACAGTGGATACAAACTTCTAACAGTACCATAGCTTTTTTTCGTATCGGAAAAGTAAATCCGTCGGAATGGACATGCCAACGGTAGTACTGACTGCCTCGGATTACCGCTGAGCGCGACAGTGACGCGTCGGGTCGCATCCGGCGCTCTCGTTGCCACTGATAGGCTGAGACTTTAACATAACTTGCCCTTGAGTGCACTAACCTAGCGTGAGTTCAAAGTACACTGCAAAGTTGCTCGTGTCCGTTGCAGGCTCATATCCCAATTGACAGCACTGCACGCCAACACCCACTTACAAGGCCCCCTCCCCGGTTCGAGTTCATTACACTATGGATGAACAACGCTGCAAGTATCAGAGCAAGCCCTGCTCAAACCGGCGCTCGCTCAAAGACGATGGCACGCTCCACCGGCTCTGCGAGTTCCACCGCAACAAGACCAAAGACGCACAGAGACGATGGCATGCGAGACGGCGAGAACGAGCGGCGAATCGGCCAGAAGCTGAAGTCATCGAGCGTCGCCGCGTGAGTCGACTCTTGCCCACCCTTGCAAGCGTTGAGACGAAGAAGGGCCCCACAGCGAGTATCGAACAGACCAGCCCCACCGTGGACGCGATGTACTCATTGAGTCTGCTGGACGAAGAGTTGATGTGCCTTTGGAACTTTGTCGTGGAGTTGGACGTGTCTATCTTGGAAGAAGAGCGGGGTTTGTGGTCGCTCGCAGCACGCATCGCCTAAAAGATTGCTTCCAGTCTAAAGGAGAGTCGACTGGGAAAGAAGACTACACGTTCGGTACGTAGGCGCGGTCGGTTAGAACGGCTTGTCGATTTCGAAAAGTTTCCTAAGTTACGACTCATATAAGTACTTCTATGCCATAAAAATGGTACATTAGTATTTATATGAGTCGTAGTGTGGTACAAACGAAAAATACCGATTTCTCGATATATCTTTTCTTCCGCCCGCCATTTTGGCGATTATGGAGATATATCTTTTCCTTAGACAAAATGTACGCCTTCAACCTTCACCACTTGAACCAATTACTGCTGTCCTTTCACCGCCACTCAACCACGCTTCTCGACTGTGGTGTACTACGTAGTATGACAATGCAAGAAGGAAACAAGAGATCCTCTATTTTGGGGTCCAGAAAAACCGATTCCAGCAAAAAAATCTAGAGAACCAGCAAAATTCCCTAGCATAAAACATTTTTTGACAATACACTAAAACAATGCCAATGAGTTTTCGCTATGCTCTGGGGTTTACCGCCAATTCACTTATTAGATCTTGTCCGATTCTAGCAGTAATTGATGTATTAACCCTTGTATTCATACTTAGTAGTATCCTTCCGTAGTGCTAAAGTGGTCGGCGGTCATGAGCGTGGACCAGGCGTTCGCAAAGACGTGCTTGAAGAGCTCCTCATCCGCCGCAAACTTTTCCACGATCGACTTGTACGTCGGGTCCAAAAGAAGCGCCACGTCCGTGGCGAGCACATAGAGTTCCTTGCCCTCGGCCTGGTACTGTCGCGCGCCAGACGGAACCCACGTGTTGCTCAGTAGGACCTTGAAGAATGCATTCGAAACCGTGTCGATCTGGTCGGTAAACGTGCCGCTGAAGCCCAAACGCTTTTGCTGCACAAGACTACGTGGACGACCGGCGAGCGCAACATAAGCGTCCAGCGGGAGACCACGGATCTTGGCATCGTCCCGCACGGCGTCCAACGGACTCTTGTAGTAGATACGCGGCGCGAGCTTCTCCACATTGGCGCCATCCACAGCATCCACGCGGCCACCAGTAAACTTGATCGGATCGCTTCCGCCCTGTTGCAACGCGACTTGGCCGGCCAGCACAATGAGATCGGCCATTGACAGCGTCGGGATGTCCTTCCGGACGGTCTCCAATACTGCCAGCACCTCTCCTAGTCCAGCATTGCCGTCCCAGTCTTTTTGGGGTGCATAGCGGATCTTGGCGCCATTGCAGCCGCCCGAATAGTCTGTGACCCGGAACGTTGATGCACACTGGTAGGCGAGATGCACAAACAAGGCGCCGTTGTAAGGCTTGCCGCCCTTGACTGTGTCGCTCGTGAGACCAGCGACTTCCTTGGTCAGCAGGGCCTCCACCCGCTCCCATACGGCAGTGATATTGGGCAACTGACTCGGCGCGGGCGCTGACGGCAGTGGATTTTGAAATGGCTGCGCGGGTGGTACAAGCTTCCCACGGCACCGCGTCACTGGACCCATGTCTTGTGTCAGTAGCTTGTACCACGCGGGGCCAAACGCACCGGCGAGTACATTGATATCGGTGGCATACTCGGCCGAGATGGCCTTGTACGTGGGGTCAAATGTGAGCGCGAGATCGGACGTGAGCATGCGAAGCGGCGGGTCCGTGTCGGGCACACCACGCCACGCGATGCGACCGCCGGGGCTGACCTCGGTCGCCCACGCCGGCACGTTGATGATCGCGCCAAAGAATTCGTTGGTCCACACGGTCGGCGTGAAGGTCCACGGATGTTCAAAGCCGCTCGTGAACGTGTTGTTGCCACTGCCCTTGGCAAAGGCCGGATTGTCGGTGCACGTGCCTGGCCACGGCGCATCGGGAGCTTGGATCGGGTTTGGACCTGGGCCGGTTTTGCACGGGCCGTGCATCTTGCCAAAACCGTGGCCACCACCCACCAATGCGACCGTCTCACGGTCGCCAAAGCCCATGCGGGCAAACACGTCGCGAATCTCGAGCGCCGAGGCCGCGGGGTCCGGATTGCCCATGGGTCCTTCGGGGTTCACGTAAATGAGACCCGAAGTCGTTGTCCCCATTGGTCGTTTGCACTTGCCGTCAGCGCCACCGCAGTCCGTTTCCCTAGACGTGGCCGGGTCCAGTTCAAGACTCTCTTTACCGTCGTGGTCGTCGATACGGCCGCCGCAAAAACCAATGATGGGGCCGCCCATGCTTTCAAGCGCAGTCGTCCCAGTGAGTGCAATGAGATCGCCCCACGAGAGGGCCGCGCCGTACTTGACCTTGAGCGGCTCAAGTAGGCGAAGCGCCTTGTCCATGTTGGTATTATCTTCCCACGCACGCTCGGGCAAGTGGCGAATACGCGCACCGTCACAACCGCCACGGCCATCCACCAAGCGGTACGTGCCGGCGCAGTGCCACGCGAGGCGGATAAAGAACGGTCCGTAGTTGCCAAAGTCGGCTGGCCACCAGTCCTTCGAGTCGGTCAGCAGGACTACGATATCCTTCTTGACGGCTTCATAGTCTGGCACGTCGAGAATCCGGTCGTCCTGCTGGGCGTCTGCGAGTGAGAGCTGGCGCTCGCGCAGGTTGCGTGCGGGCTTGGCGCCTTCCGTGTTTGCAAACGGACAGCCAGCGGCCGAGCCAAGCACAGGCGAAGGCGTAAGCGAGAGCACGCTGACGATGGCGGTCGCGTACAGCACGTGGCGGGTCTTCATGACTGGGTGGCTTGAGTGCAGGCGAGAGTGAATTGAAGAGTGAGGAAGGTCAGCGAGGTCGGGCTGGCTGGTTGAGAAAGGGGAGGGCGGAAGACGGAGCTGCTGGCGGGCGGACCACTGAGGGGATCCAATGTAGAGGAACCACCATCTCAGTAGCTGCTACTCCGATACATACGCAACATGGATTATATTTCGAGTAAGTTGATTCTGTATGAGCGTGGTTCTTACAATCATGGCCAGTTCCTTCCACCGGTTGCCACGAGGTCCACGTCATAACATTGATGGGGACAATACCGTATGCAGCGCCCCATGAGCTTATCCACGGTCGACTTTCTGTGGCCTTTCTTCCAACAGACTGTGTGCAATACCGTAGTGACCAACGTAAAAGAGAGGGACCGACTAAAAACGATCTGATTGACAGCAGCGTGACATCCCATACTGTGGGGACCTTGACCGCAACGTTAGGTCCGTTCACAGCCTCCTATCAAAAGGGGATGTGACTGTGAGCCCTCCACGCGGAACGAAGGGTCACCATGTGCGAATAGAGCTCCCAACCTGCCGCCATTAACACGTTTGATCCACACATGCACGCGACTCCAAAGGGAACAGGGAAACTTCCCGTTTAAACGGGAGAGAGCTAAACATCCTTGGAAATAACCCCCCCTGAATTTCCCGGGCTGAAATGCTATCGCCTAGTCCACGAAAAGACGCTCCAGTATGATCCGACCGGATAGATTGTGCTTGGAGAACTGTGTACGTTCCGCGCGAACCGTTCCAATGGCTGCGCCCTTTTTCTCCTAGCTACATGATAAAGCCTTTCCTCATTCTGTATGGGAGGCACAACTGCGCTGCCCAGGATTTTCCAACTATTGTTAGTCCATTTTGTGCGCAAGAAAGTCGCCCAGTACCTTATCATTTGGGATCGCCAACTCCGAGTCCCGCAAAGGGCGATCGCAGCACCTTCGCCGCTTTCATTTTCGCTGCTGGATTAGAAGTGGATTACTTCCGTAACTTTAACGTTAAGGGGAATCACCTCTTGCATCACAAAGACCACCGCTTATACTGTAGTATACGACGTGGTATGAACTATCACGTCATAATTGACATGGTCGAAGGATCCGGAGCATTTCGTACTTTAGATTTATGCTACTGTGCCGGTCAAAATCCTCCATTTCGACAGGATTCTGCGCCTTTCGCGTTATCATTAGTGGTTTTACAAAGTGGCTTATCCACCCAGAAAAACCGCTTATCCAACATGGATATGTTTTTATCACTAAGCTTACCGGTATCGTCAGGTTGCATGCGCGGATAACGTTAAGGGGAATCACCTCCTGCATCACAAAGACCAACGCTTATACTGTAGTATACGACGTGGTATGAACTATCACGTATGCGCTAAATTTTTAATATTGCAAAAACTGATAGATAAAGTTTGAATTCAATAATTTTTATACTACTCATATCCACGACGAAAACGTATACTCTGTTAATTAGATATATATGAGTGGTGTTTTTAAAAAGGAGATAGCCTGTCTCCGGCCACCAACCTTCTTAGAAGTGACCTAC
>JAADVC010001318.1:0-10879 GCA_023334575.1 Pythium volutum | reverse complement strand
GACCCCACAGATCTTGTGGAATTCAATGTTCTGGTCGACCGGAACGCGCGACGAAATGGCGGCAAAGCGTCGCAGGAACGCGACAAAGTTGCGGCACATGGGGAGCAGAAGGAAGAAGGTGTTGACCATGACGATCTGCGCGAAGCCCTTGGCGATTTTGGCCCAGTACCAGACGGCCGGGTCGTAGTGGACGTAGTAGGCCTTGATGGAAAATGCAACCGCCATCACCAGCAAGTAGCCGCAGAGATACATGATCTCGGCGTCGTGCTTGCGGTATGAACGGACGAGTTGTTGCCGCCAGGCGGAGACCTTGCAAAGCTGCACTTTCCAGCGATTCGCCGTGGGCGTCTCGCTGATGTCCATGACTCCCACGATGCTTGCAGACAATTCTTCTCCATTGGGCAGGCGCTTGGCAGATGTGGTGGTGTCTTGGACGGGGGCGGTGTTGTTGCCTTCTCCTAGCGCGGGACCAAAGGCCTCGCAGAATTCCCGGTACGTCATTTTCTGTGGATGTGACGTGCCGCTGAAAATGCGGTCGACAATGTCGCGGCACTGGACGCCACCATACAATTGGAGCTGGCTCGCGAGCAGCGTGGCGTCGATAAAGTCGGCGACGCCATCCCGTGACAGTAGATCTTCTCGCTCGACATCAAAGAGCTCGAAGAGGAACCGACACTTGCCGTCCGCGGGGATTGCTGAACCGCGCACAGCGTCAACGAGCATTGCGACAGATTCACGCGGGAGCTGTCCGGTCGTCGTGTGGATCGTCGGTCGCTCGCTTGCGCCGCTGGCTTCTCCGACGGCTGCGGACTGGTTCACTTGAGAGTTACTGAGACCGTGGCCGCCGCCCAGCGTCGCATCGAAGAACGAATGGCCGCCGCTGTGGCGGGGCGCTACCGTTTGGGCCGGAGCGGGACCCGACGGCCGTGAGCTGAGGTGGGACATGGCGAGTGGCCCCGCCGTGGACGTGCGGTCGCTTGGGCGGATGCTCCACTTGCTACTGCTGGGCGCAAACGAGTGCGAGAAATCGATCGGACTCTTGGCGAGGAAGTCGCGCAAGTGGTGGAGTTCTTGGAAATCCATTTGCTTGGACGCGAGCGCGAGTCGACTCGCTGAGAGCGGCTGGTAATGTGGATCGCTCGGCTCCCGTGTGGCCTTGTGGAGCTCGGCAAACGGCTCGAGCTGCGACGAATCCAAGCCGCACCCCCATCCAAACGGCACCGACGAGCTCGCCGATCGCTTGCGGTCAAGCATGGGGGCTTCGCTCATGGGCGAATCGCTCTGCAGCATCACGACCGACAACAACGAGTCGGAAAGCCCACGGCCTTTGGTCTCGGCGATGACGATGGCGACTTGGCCGATGCGCGACGCGCTGGTTGGTGACTGGAAGCTGTCGTAGGCCATGCGAAATGAGTGCTGATGAAGGCGTCTCGGCATGGTCGCTGAAAAAGCACTCGGTGGTCACGCGTCTTCCTCGAGTGCGTAGATTGGATTGGTCTGGTGAGGAGAGTTGAGCTAGCCCTGTTTAACTGTGCGTGTGTCTGTGTGCAGGAACTGAAGTGGTATCGGATGAGCATTCATGAAGCGACAGTGGCGTGGTAACTACGGTCGACGGCGCCGAGTCGCCGTTTGCCATAAGCAGTGACCGTCGGCTCGCAAGCACGAGTTCTTTGATTTGCGTCGCCGCTTGCCATTAGATCGCGCGTAAACTAAACTGTCGTTGCGTCGAAAAGTGACACCAGAGAGATTTGCTGCAGATTAGTGTCCTACCGCAGCATGACACTACGAGAAACGCTTGAAAATGATGATGGTGTGGTCTTTCAACTATCAATTTTATTTGATAGTTAAAAGACCACACCACCAGTCAAAATTAAAAAAATTGGTGCTTGGAAGAGAACTCGATCGCCGGTTCAGCTGCCTTGAACCTACATCCACATTGGATACCTTGAGCTCTAGACCTCAGCCATTCTCTGCTGGTTCCGTTGCGAGTTTCCACCGCGAGGGGTCACCGATTTTCTCGTCGCATCGCGACTGGTGTCACGAAGTATCCCTACTCCGGATACTTTTTTTCTTACGTGGCTGTTCGTCCTTTGGGATCACGTTCGCTGATTGCATACTGCAGCAGGACTGACGGAAGTATCCACAGCCCCATATGAACGAGTCAGATCGAGTCGCGTTGTACTGGAAAATAGAGCAGACCAGGCCACGTCATGCGACGTGGCAGCGCACAAAATGTAGCCATGTTAACCACATGGCTACATTTGGCCCGTCTCATGACCACCTTTCAGCTCAGATGATCTGTGACGTGTGAGTAGACTATTCGCGATCATAACCTCTCTAAGAACATGGAGGGAAGAGGCAATGCAAATCGTGGAAGAATCTTCGTGAGGTGGACGCGCCAAGTGGTGTATCTTTCTGTTGTTGGGATTGTTTTATCACGCTTTCAATCAAACTACGACGCCTAAATAAATACGATTATACTTTGTGTGTCGAATCATACGACGACGACGAGGGGTTCTTTGCAGTCCATGAACGATGCACCACGAAACCACTCGAGCGGCAGTCCATCGTACACTTCTTCTTCCAGCGAGTTGTGGGGAAAACGCAGATTCCGAATGATCACAGCGAGGCGACCGCGTAGCTGTCGATGGATCGTCATGAGGATCCACAGACACACGCACGTCGCCACTGAAATTCACGGGGCTCCAGCGACCAATCTCCGTCATGAGGGAGACGCTCGCAAGCCACCAGGAATCTGCACTTGTCCACACACTACCACAACACGGAAGTGCTTCGAGGTCCATGCCGATGAAGAGCGGGGTTGAAGACTTCGGAACAGGTGAGCTTCTTCCTTTACAGCCAGTCAAAGTCGTCGTCGACGGGAGCAACCGCAACGGGCGCATCGACCGTGACAAGACCCGTGACGCTGTTGCGTTCTTGAATCTCGGCCAGGCGCTTGCGCAGAAGCGTCATTTGGTCGCGGATCGTCGGCATGACGCTCTGCTTTTCGACTTCGTACTGCGCGAGGCGGCGCTGAATCTCTCGCGCACGACGTGCCTTGGTATGGCGCCACGCACGTTGGAGCGTCGACGCGGCCTGCGTCTCCATCAGCGACTTGGACTTGAAGGCGCGTGGACGGGACGCCGTAGGCGGCGGTGGCACGGACGCGCAGCGCTGCAACGCAAAGCCGGGCAAGGGTCGCACGGGCGAGCAGATCACCATGCCGAGCTTTGCGACTTCGTCGTCGTTCTCCTCGTCGTCATTATCAATCTCTTCTTCGCCAAACAAGACGTGGACATTGCGCTCGACGTTGACGTGCGTGGGTCGTGGGTAACACGACGCGACGTCAACGGATCGCAAACGCTTCCGTGTCAATGCTAGTTGAGTGAGGGCATCGATGGTCTCGGCGGCAGGTTCCTGGATGGCGGCAGCAGGGATAAAGGCAAACTTGGTCTTCTTATTGGCGGTTCGCGGCTTGCGCTCGCGTCGCGCGTGGCGGCGCGGCTTGGGGCTCGAGACGGGGACTTGGACTGGCGCATGGTGGTCATCATTGGTCTTGGGTTCGAGGTCGGGTTCAGTAGTATCCGTGGGCGTTGGCGGAGACGAGGCAGAAGAAGAGGCAGGGACGGGAGCAGGAGCAGGAAGCGAAGCTGGAGTGGGTGGAGCGGTCGTAGTAGTGACCGTTGGCGCGACTTGCGTGCGGCGCCGCCATTTCATTTGCACAGCAAGCACAGCGCGCTCGGTCTGGCGCGTCTCGGCAGCCTTGTGGAGCGCGAGCAGCGTGACAACCACGCGTTGCATCGCCACGAGCGAGACATGCGCGCGCTTGGCAGAAGGTTCGCCCGTCTCGGGTGTCTCGACGTCACCCGTCGGGGCTTGGTCGAGCGCACGCGACGCCGGCATGACCGACGCCGAGTTGCGGCGCAAGAGCGAGTCCTTGCGCGGCAGCGGAGCCGGCTTGACGGGCGCGTCCATCTGCGCGAGGATCTCGTGAATTTCTTCGTCGTCAAGCAGCGTCTGCGGCGGCGCGCAGCACACAAACGAGTTGACCATGGACTCGGCGAGCCCAGCAAACCACCCGCGGCGTGTCGGCTTCTTGGTTGTTGGCGTTGGCTTGACGACTTGTAACTCGACGGCCTCGAAAAAAGCGTTTTCAATGTCGTCGAGCGTCTTCTTTTCGTACGGCGTCATGGCCATCATCGTTACTTGACGAGAGACCGCGCCGGCAGAGAGAGACAGAGAGGAGAGAGAGGAGAGAGAGAGAGAGACGGAGGGGGAGGAGGAGGAAGGACTTGTGCGCGCGGTAGCAAATAAATAACTGAGAAGCATGCCGACATGATGGCCACTGGACAGAATGGCAATGGTGGCGGTGGCTTGCTGGCTGTATGTGCCCCTGTATGTGAAACGCTGCTGGCGCATTTTCCATTCTTTGTGTGCGCACTTTCTCGTCGTGTGCGATCTTTCACGCATTCTCGCAATCTGATTGGTTCGAAGCTCTTCAACGAGCCAATCAAATCGCGTGGAAGTAGGAACATTCGGTCACTCTTCTGAAATGAAACTATCCCCTTCATCTTGCAACCTGTATAGTTGTCATTTTGCAACGGATCCCATCCCGTGTTTTTTTTTTGCGCGGGAAAAAAAAACTGGAACGAAAAATGCGGCGATGCGTGCGCGGTGGGATCGGCCAGCGCGTCGCGTTCTGCGTCGCTCCTGGGCGGCGCTTCCACCAGCAGACCGTGCAGACGGTACTAGCAAATGTCCGCGCGCGTCTATGCGCTGTGGGGGTCACGGGAAGTGACGCCAAGGCGCTGGTCGCGCGTGCGTTATCCGCGCCTACGCTCATGTCCAGCAATGAGCTTTTCCTCTACATGGACCGCCAGGTACTGTACGAATCGCTTCTGATACATTCCCATGATAAAGAGACGTACTATAACTGGTCATTGTGTGCGGTTACGCAGCTGCGAGAAGAAGAGGCCCATGCGCTCGAGAAAATGGTGGAGCGCCGCGTCGACGGCGAGCCGCTCGCGTACGTGGTCGGCACGAAAGAGTTTTGGTCGCTGTCGTTGCGCGTGACCAGCGACACGCTCATTCCGCGCGCCGATAGCGAATGCCTCATCGAGTCGCTTTCGGTACGTTTGTCTCTAATTAATTCTCGTGGGGCATTTCGTGGGGTGTACTTTCTCACCTCATATTTAGGAAATGTATCCAAAATTGTCAGCGCTGCGGATCCTCGATCTGGGCACGGGCAGTGGCGCTCTCTTGCTCGCGGCATTATCAGAATTTCCAACGGCATCAGGTATCGGCATCGATATCAGCACAGGCGCACTCGCGGTCGCGACCGAGAATGCCGACCGCCTGGGCTTCCGTGACCGAGCCGAGTTTGTCGCGTTGGATATGGAAGCGCTTCCTGTCCTCGCCACGCGGGGCACCCTGCGAGTCTCACGTAATGCGTCTCGCTTTCTCCATCAGTTTGACGTGCTGCTGTGCAATCCGCCGTACATTCCGCTCACCGATGTCGCGCTCGTCGGAAAGGATGTGCTCGCCCATGAACCCCACGGCGCATTGTTTGCCGCCGGACCCGACGCGATGTACAGAGAGACGCCAAGTAGTGATCCCATGGGGCTACGCTTTTACAGGGCGTTGCGCGACAGCGTCGACGAGCTCTTGGACCCCACGTCCACACATCCACGTGCCGTGCTGGTCGAGATTGGATCCGAGCGCCAGGCACACGCCGTCCAAGAGCTTTTCCGTGACGGGCGCGTCGCGTCGGTCGCATTTGACGGCTTTCTGCTGGATGGCGGTGGACGCCACCGCGGCGTGGTCTTTCGATCCGATGCATCGTCTCAAATATAAAATTTGAGAAACGACGCTGCGTGAAATTCTATGTTTCGGGGTGCTGCGCGACGGTTCGATCCAAGTCTTCTGTTGCAAGAGAGAAGAAATGAGAGAGAGTTTGGCGGCGCGGCAGGCGGCGCTGCTGCGGCAGAATGCCGAGCTCGATCAAAAGGTCGAGGCCATTGAGCAGCGCCGCCAGCAGCAGCTCCAGAGTGCCAAGCTCCCACTCAAACGCCACGAGATCTCCCCAGCCGAACCACCGTCCACTGGCGACGTTGTGGTGAGCGACGCTGAGAACGACAGTCTTGATGGTGACGCGAGTAACGACGCGATGAACAGTCCTGATCGAGAGGCGTCGGCTGCGTTACGGCTCGGTCTGAAGAGTATGGGGAGTGCCGTAGCCGATCAAGCACCAGATGCAACCGAGAAGCAGGATGGGGAGGAGACCAAGCCTTCTCGCTCGGCTATCGCACAGAAAAAGTCGCAGTTGAAACGAGACAAAAGCTTGGGCAGCGTCACAGCAGCCTCGGACTCTGCACGAAAGCCCTTGCGTCGCCACCGCACAGGATTGTCTGCCGATAGCGAGACCAAGGAACCGGCGGATCACACGACACAAAAGGGGGGCGACGACGACGACGAACTGGGATTAGAGACGACAGTGCGGTACCAAAAGGCGAGACTGCGCGTGCTCCAGAACGAACTGGACAGTGCGCAAAGCGAGCTAAAGGCCATGGTGCGTGTGTGTGTGGAATATCCATGGTGAGGACCCCAGGCGCTCACGCTCTATTATATGATAAACCGTTTTTTTAGCAAGGCACGCAGCTGCAATTGAGAGCGACGATCGACGAGCTCACAAGCGATAACGCGTCGCTCAAGAAGAAGCACCAGCAAACGCAGCAGCTCCTGGACAAGCAGCAAGATCTCAGGTACCAGGCATTGAGGAAATGCCGGTGTTTGTATCACTCACCCCCGTGTTTTTTTACAGTGCTGCCCAAGAGTCCAAGCAGAAAATCCTCGAGACGCAGCTCGCGACGGCGCAGGCGAAAATGGACGAACTCCACAAGGCCGAGAAGCAGGCGTCCCAACAATTCCGCTCAAAAGATGTGCGTAGCATCTCCTCTGATCCGTCTCTTTATCTCTCTCTCTCTTAGTCTGCTGACGGCTCGGTGGTGTGTCAGGTGCGACTGAACCGTGCGCTAGAAGAAATAGAAAAGCTCAAGGCCCAGCTTCAAGACGAGCGGCGCGCGCAAGGTGACCAGTCCGTCTCCAAGGCCGAGTACGAGCAAGTCGTCAAGGACAACAAGCGGCTCGACAAGCAAAAGGTTCGCTTTATGAGAATTCATGAAATGGTGATAGCCATAGTATCTGATACTTTTGTGGATGTCGTTCTACGGATCAGAACGAATTGCTCGTGGCCTTCAAGAAGCAAATGAAACTCATCGATCTGCTCAAACGCCAGCGCATCCACATGGAGGTAAAAGAGATTGTGGCCAGTCAGCCACTATGTGTATATCGCACCTGATATCGTTGTGTGTGGCCAGGCGGCCAAGATGCTGTCGTTCACAGAGGAGGAATTCAGCAAGACACTCGAGTTGGGATAAGGGTTGCTTTTTCCTTCCGCTCTATTACATGTCGAAAAGCTGGCGCCGCAACTGGAGCTGCGCCTCCAATCGCTGGGCCTCGAGACTGCGCGCCATCTCAATCTATAGCCACAAAGAGATTGATCACCCACCATGAGAATAACCACCGAGTGGGCATAGTCCTCCTAACAGTACCTTGCGTTCGTTAAGGTAGTGGTACGCCTGGAGATGTGCCTCTTGAAGCATTTCAATCTGCGAGGCACTGAGACCGTCGAGCAATTGACTGGCCTCGCGCGTGTCCGTGCCGGCTACAAACGTCTCGACTGGGATATCCATGTCGCCGGCGATCGGGTACATGCGATGGAAAATGCCCGTCAACGCGTCGTACGTCATTGCGTCGTCGTCGTCGTCTGTACTTTCCCCCGTCGGGCGCTGCAGTGGAATGGCTTGCAGCGGTCGAGAAGGGACAGAGGCCGGACCTGCACGCGTGGCGGCAGGCGCGGGTGGTGGTGGTACAGTCGATACAGACACAATGGTATTGGCGTTGCTCGGGACGACGGGAGTCGACCATGGGGCCGGTTTACTTGGCTTGGACGGGACGGGAGTCGTAATGACAGGAACCGGCTTGGACTGGACGCGCCGCGTGGAAGTCGATGTCGTGTTCGCGTCCACAGTCGTGGACGTGGCAGATTTCGACGGCGGCGACTTGGATCGTGCGTTGGCTTTTGGCTTGGGCTTGTTCTCGTGGTTGTGGTTCGAGGCAGCGGCTGCGCCTTTCGAGTTGGACGTGGCGGGAGGCGCATCGTTGGAAATCGGTTCTTTTCGTTCTGCACAATCACACGCACATGTTACAATGAGACCGTGGGTTACCCAACGCCCTGCCGAATAGAAAATAAACCTAGAAACGTACTCGATTTTCTCTTCGTGGCCGTCACCCAGTCGTCCGCGTTCCAATCCTCTTCGACGGTAGCTGGCTTTTCATCCACTGGTGTCGTAGACACGTCCGTCTCGTCCGCATCCGCGGCCTCGATGGCTTCCGCGTCATTTTGCTTCTGTGTGGCTCTTGCAGATGGTTCTTTTTTGTTGGTTGTCGCTGCCGCCGTTTTCTTCTTTTTCTTGTGAGACGATTTCTTAGTCTCGGCGACCGGCGCATCCGCGACGCTTTCCAGCTCGTGCGCGACTTGGTCACTCAGTAACTGGGCTTCTTCTTCGACGACTTGCCATTGCGACTCGACGGCCGCGTCAATCAAACCGTCGAGCTTGAGTCTGCGCGCGAGTTCCAAGGGCGAGTGGCCGGCCTTGTTCCGCGCCGTGAGATTGATATCAATAACTAAGAGGGGGAGCACAAATAGTTAGAGATCCCAGGCGATCCGTAGCCAAACACAAGGAAAAGAAAAAAAGGACCGCACTGGTGAGGAGCTGTTCGACGACCATAATGTTGTTGGACAGCAGGGCAAAGTGGAGCGCCGTCTGCCGCCCGGCAAACTCGGCCGCGTTCACGTCGGCGCCGTACGCCAACAGCAGCGACACGATTGACGCACTCTCGTTGGCCATGAGCGGTCCCTCTCGTTCGTCGCGAAGCCGAGACGCACACAGGAGCGCCGTCATGCCCGTCGCGTTCTTGGGGGTCGCTGACGCGTCCAGATATTCTACCAGGATTTTCGCAGCGACCACATTCTTGACGACGCTTGCCATCATCAGCGCTGCAGCACAGATCCACCGTGAATTGGGATAGTAAAAGATCCCAATGTAGTGAGAAAGTACGTACGTGTGTCGCCGTTCCGGTTGCAGGCATTCGCAATCGCTCGGAGCTTGGCTTTGCGGTCGTCCGTGCCCGTGAGCTCTTTCATCACTTGCGGCTTTGTGTATACAAGAATCCCATTCATTAAAGAGTTGAGCCTGTGCAGGTCGTGGGCAGGGACGTACATTGGGCGACATGGCCGCCAAGTGGAGCACGGTCGTGCCGTTCGGGATCGTCGTGGCCGCGACGTTATTCGTGCGGTCCATGACGAGACCGATCAAGTCCACGCAGCCTGTGATATACAGAATAGATGAGCCCCTCCCCCATAGCTATAGAGGCTGTGGGGCAAACACGCACCGCGCGCCACGACCGTCATGAGCACCGTAGCACCGGACGCGTTCGGCCTGTCTAGATCGATCCGCTTCTCGTCAAAGAACTTGACGCACGCAGCGACGTCGGCAAACTCGACCACGCGGTGCGCAAAGTCCTGCGCCTTGGCGGCGGCGTCCGTGGCGCTCGCAGCGCCGCTGGGCGCGGCGGCGTCCATTGTTGGTGGGTCGCCTAGAGATTCGTTCACAGCCAATCTCTGTACTTTTTGGGGCATTCCAGGGAATCAGACTCTGGTTGCATCTCGACTAAGTACGAGGAAATGCGTATTTAGTAGAAACCAGTGTACCCATCTCTCTCTAAAACCCGAAATCTCGTGTCCGTTACAAAAAAAGAGATGGCCTTTCTAAATTGGCCATCCGCGATTCCTTCTTTCCCCAAGTCACACAGACGCAGCGAAAGGACCGTGTCGACAGCAAGTGTATTCTCTGCGCCTTGCTTTCTCTTCGCTGTTCTTCAAGCTAGCGAGAGCGATCGCAGTCCATTTGTGCGTCGCAGTCGCAGTTCAAGACCACCAAAAGTGACTGCGCCGAGCTCGCATCATCATCCTCTACGCACGCGGCAGCCTACAGTGAGAGCGTACGAGACCAAACGAGCGCGTGCGCTGCGTCGGAACCCGTGTTTAGCTGCTGGGAAACTTTGCTCCTAAAGACGTCAAGATGAGCCGCGAGATCGATGGGTTGATGGACAAGCTGTCCAAGATCAACCAAGAGATGGGTGGCGAAGACAAGAAAAAGAAAAAGGACGCTGGCGATCGCTTCCACGATCTCAAGGCGCAAGTCGGCGAGCGCCTCCATCGCCTCAAGTTTGTGAGTCACTTTATGGGGGGTAAGTCATACGCCGGTGGCTCACTCCCTATGTGTATCTTCATGATAGAATCTGCAAGATCCAGAGGCCAAGATCAATCGCACCAAGCACCCGCGCGAAGCGATCCGGCGGCAACAAGAAATCCGCGAGGACATTCGGCTCGTGGGCCAAGACATTAACGAACTCAAGGCGAGCGTCGAGCAAGAAATGAAGAAGAAAAAGGTGAGAAATTAATAGTCCTACATGAGAAAGTACAGCCGGCGGCACCACAACTCATCGTTGTTCTATTCCAAAAGACCAAGTACTCGCCCGAGGAGCTCAATATGCGAAAAGAAGTCGTCGAGCAGTACATGTCCGAGTTTGCGCTGGTCAAGGAACTCGCGGTGCAGAATTTCCGATCGCCCATGGGGTCCCCCGCGTTTGCCGAGGGCGGTACCACCGCCGGTCTCGGTGCGTTTGAGAACGGCGCCTTTTTCAGCGCCAAGCCCAAACCCGGCCAGTTCAGCTACGGCGGCGGTGGAGGAGGCGG
>JAADVC010001317.1:0-10886 GCA_023334575.1 Pythium volutum | reverse complement strand
TTTTGCCTACGCAGGACGGCACGAAAAAGGTTTTTTTCGGGGAAGATTGCTGGCACGACGTGTCGAGCGTGGTCAAGCTCTTTATCGAGTCGCTATTGGTGCGGAACCCGGAAGAACGAAGCACGGCCGTCGAGGCACTTCAGCACGCGTGGCTCCAGGGCGTACCGCTGTGATAAAAGGGAAAAGCGTGAGATATATTAGCAGATCTGGTGTGGTTATTTTTTTTAAACGATTGTATTCTTTCCATCCCAATTATTGTTGTCTCCACTGATTGTGCGGTCGTGTGCTGGAGACTGGCTCCCCATTATGTTTGGAAATTCTTGTACTATCGTTGCAGCCATTGGAACTGGAACGAGTAGTCGGCTAGGTTGAAGAGCAGGCTGAGCACAAGAAAGGCCGTCATGTTGACCTAGATCACGCTCGACTGGAGCTCAAATTTGGTGGAGCGGCGAGAACAGTAAAATCACTGCACGAACGTGGGCGTGAGAATGATGTGTACTCTTCAAGTGCGAGGATGCGTCCAACCAAGTACTTGCAGTGGGAAGATGCGAGGAGCAGACGCTCCAAGACGGACGGCAGACGACTCCGCGATCCGTTGCCAGGCCAAGTGGACGCCTCGGCCGTGTCTTGCACTGCTGTTGTCTGCGGCGAGGTGGGTACGATGACGTTGACAGGTACTGATGCGCAACAGCACCTTTTTAGCATATTTACTGGTATTTGGCAAACAGGCTCGTTCGGGAGGAAGGAAGGGCGACGCTCACTCGCCATGTCAGTTGTGGGGCTTGCTTGAAGGATAGTTGGCTTCAACATGGCAGTCATGTCAGGCTACTTTACATAACCGAGCGCTTACAGCCACCATACACACTCAGGGTCCTCTAGGGTCTACCATCCCCGGTCGTGATCTTTGGCGATTCTTTAGGATAGCTACACACATTCCCACATGGGTACACTTCGAGTGTACCCATCTACCGGTGATAATACCGGTATTACGAAACGAAAAGCTCGAAACGACACCAGTCTTTCGGATCGCCCTCCACTCGAAATCCAAGACAGCGGAAGGCTCCTCGCATTCCTAAGCCCCCAAGACACTGGGCAAGTCGTTTGGACAGTTCGCGTATCACCACACAGTGAATGCACCATGGCACAACAAGGCGCGACGCTGCAAAACTACAACAATGAGCTCGTCAAGTGCATTGAAGATCTCCGCGAAAAGCGCGAGGAAGTCAACCGCACTATGCTCAAGGACGAAGAAGAAAAGGCGAAAATCCAAAAGGTTTCCATCTCTCTCCCGCTGCCGTTTGTGTGGCCGCAATGACAAATACTGAGAGGCTTGGATTTTGTAGGACTTGACGATTCTGACGGATCGGCTGAGCAAGATCAACGAGGCGCTGGCCCGCAAGATGCAGGCCCGAACCGAGTACGATCGCACGATCCAAGAGACCGAGGCCGCCTATATGAAGGTTCTTAGTGTGGCTTGCTTGATTTCTTCGCCTGCGTGTGAGACTGATTCCTAGAGTTTCGTAGATTCTCGAGAGTTCGCAGACGCTGCTTCATGTGCTCAAGCGGGAGACCGTCCAATTAACCAAGAAGAAACAAACGTCGTCGTAGTGAAGCCTCCAGGTTGAAAAATATACCACCTGCATACTCCCTTCTCTGTATCCCTTTCTCACAATGTGAATGAATTCCATCCTGCTGCGTGGCTTGAGCCTAACGATGGCGCACTTCCTTGGTGGCGGGATCCACGACAAGTGCCGGTCGACGATCTTTGCCGCGGCGCGCGCGACCAAAGCATGTGGGCAGATTCCCATTCGAACCATCGCTCACAACGTCCACGCATTGCTGCACTTTGCGGAGTTGGTGTGCGAGCAAAAACTGATCGCAATGCCGCGCCACGAGCTCGTCATAGTACGTGTTGACTTCGAGCTCGATTTCCTAGAGGGCGACAACAATGCAAAAGCAGATTAATGACTTCACAGCGCTTCTATCTCAAGCGAGATTACCCACCTTGAGGGCATTGTCCACCGTCGTGGTCGACTCGCTATGACGCAGTCGGAACTGCGGGGCACGCACGGGGTACTCGGGTGAAACTTGAATGACCGCATCCACTTGCAGCTTGTCGTTCTTGAACGAGACTCGGAAATACTGACTGCCAGTAGTGGCGTGGGCGATGAAGAGATCAAGAGTGTCAGCTTTTGGGTACGTGATCTCTTTCCAGCCAGACAGCTTGGTCTTGATGGTCGTGGGAAAGTGGCGAGCAAACGTCGCGTGCACGGGCGTGTGCGCGTCGCCCTTGGCCAACGCCGCGAGATGACGCTTGAGTTGCGTCGTCGCCGTCAAGCGCCGAATCAGTTGCTGGACAACATTTCGCACAGATGGTTCCGGGCGGTGCTGCGATTCAGTGAAGTCAGTACGCGGCAGCGCGTGGAGTCCGCAAATCCACTGTGCCCACAGGTACGGCCGAGCTTCCGTCATTTCGTACGGAAAAGAAATCTCGAGAGAGCTGGCGTCGTCGTCGGATGCAAACTTGTACGCAATCGCGTGGTTGGCCAACTTCAGTCCGTCGTCACCTGGAAACAGACTCGTCAATACATGCTTGCCCAAGCTGCTGCTCGAGGGCGTGACCAGCTCGGCAGTCACGACCTGCGCAGTCGGGAAATACTGGAATAAGACTGCAAATTCCTTGGTCTCGGTACCCTGGATATCGTCATCCACGGCCAGCGAGAGCGTGAGCAACACGGCCTTGTCGGCACACTTCCATAGCTCCTTGGGCTGAGTATCCGCGGCTCCGTCCTCATCAAAGATACCGTCGTGGTCGTCATCGTTCGCGATCTTGACTTCACTCATTTCCTTGATGATCAACGCAGGCATGCCGCGCGGCGTCGCCTCGACGATCGCACCCTCTTCTTCTTTGTCTGCGTGCCCATTGCGGGCAACATCGCCAGTGATCTCGCCACTTTCCACGGGACGAGTTCGACTCATCGACGGCGACCGCGATGGCGCCTTTCCGCTCTCTCTTTGTGTAGCCACTGACGGCGACCGAGAAGGCGCCTTAAGTCGCTTGGCGGATGGTGGCTCGATCGAATCGCTATGGAGGCGTCCACCCGCGAGCAGTGCCCCCGGGAATTCGCGCTTCTTGACGCGTCCTGCCGCGCTCTTGAGTCCCTTGGCATCGACAATGGAGATCTGCATCTGCTTGGAGCAGCCACTCGCTTTCTCGTAGGCTTGGAGTTCACAGAAAAGTGTGTACAGGGGCGCTGCCAAGTGCGAGCTGGCCTCGTGCTGGAGCTTGAGCGTCGCCGTGACCGGCGCGTGCATGTGCGTTTGCAGTCCCGTGGTCGAGGCCTCAATATCATCGAGCTGGCCACGCAGTCCATCGAGGAACGCCTGCTTGCGGTGCGTCGCGGCCTCGACAATCTCAATCTTGGCCTTGACGGCTTTCACTTGGGCGACCATCCTTTTGGGAAATATTACACCATTAGACACAATCCTTCTCCTGAGAAGAAGAAGCAGGCGACAAAGCGTACCGCTTGCGCGTCTCAAGTTCCTGCGTGAGCTGGTCGAGGTGCTGGCGGTGGACGTCGGCGTCCACGACGATCGGGATCGAGCCGTTTGCAAACTGGATGCGGTCCATTTCGCTCGTGTGGAAGCCCTTGCAGCGGCGGATCTCGCGCACCAAGTGGTCTTTTTCGTAGAGCAAATTCTGGAGCTGCAGTTGGTGGGTCTCGACCACGTCTTTTTGGTCCTGTACACGCGTTTTCCACTCGTCGCCGGCGAGAAACGTGTCGCGCAGACCAGCTTTCATAGCACTCAAGAGCACGACCGCGTGCCAACGCTGCTGCTTGAGCTGCGCCTTGTCGATTTTCCCAGCGGCATGGGACGCCTCGAGCTCCTTGAGGGTTTGGCGAAGAGACGCACATGCCTCCTTGAGCTTCCGCAGCGGCGCGACGCGCGGCGCATTCAACTCGCTATCTCCGCCCATACTGTTTTTGCCTCTTGGAGTTTCTTTCCCCTTTTTGGGGCGGGATAAATGCTTCGAGTGACATTCTACCGCCTCCTTCGAGCAACATTCTACGTTGGTACAGTCGATCCTCTACTGCTAGATATCTGAATTATTATACAAATTGGGCGAATCATTGGTTATTCGAGGTAAAGTGTGTTGCACGAAGGTGACTCATGGTCCGAGCCACTCGTGAACATTTGCATCAGGCAGGAAAACAAGCAAGAGACCAGCAATGCTCCAGCGATTCGCGACGCGCGCGGCGGCGCTGCGTGCGCCCATGACCACGCGCTGCCTTGCCTCCAAGACGGACGCTGCTGAGAAAGTGCTGCGCCCCATCCATTTCGAACAGGAAGAGCAGGTAAGCAGGCGCAACTGCTCTCGCAAAACGCAGGGGGATACGTTGGACTTGGTGAGCTAATCAATTGGCGATATGGTGGTGATGTATACTATAGGATGCTGCGTCGCGTCCGTTCCGTATCCTTGGCGTGCGTGACGTAGAAGTGCAGGACTGGGAGTACCCGACGCGCGACGAAGCCGACTACAAAAAGAAGAATGCCGTGCTGCGCAACCGCTTCCAGCACCCCAACTATATCAGCCTCTGGGTCGACGACCTCAAGAAGACGGAGGCGTACTTGCAGAGCGAGAAGGTGCCGCTCACGGGCGAAGGAGTTGTCCAAGGCCCCGAGGGCTTTGACGTGCTGGTGATTCCGCCGAGCGAGGACGGCAGCAGCATCGAGTTTTTCAACTTGTGCGACAACCCGACCATGGTCGAGCTCGTGCAGGCCACGGACGAGGTCATTAAGGAATTGGAAGGCGAGGATGACGAGCAATAGAGACGATACGAGTGTGCAGCATGTGTGGAGTTCCTACTGTACTGCCTGTGTGTGTTGTGTGTGTATACGCGCTCCACGAGTCTCAGATCCTCCCCTCGTGGGGCTCGCATACCAGTACTGAGCTGTGCACTATGTTGCACACATGCAGTCCATCGTGGTTGATCCTCCATGGAGTCCATACACTCCAGTTGCCCACCTCCATTGTGGTGTCACTACGGGGGATGTTACTCTTCCGAGGATGTATGTCACTAAAATGGGGTAGTGACCACCTGCCGCGAAAAGCAACCGCATTCCAAAAAAAACCTTTCTGCAATGGACGACTTGGATGACGCGGCGTCCGCGACGCCTCTCGCCCATGTGACGACCAGCAGAAAACGGCGACGGCGGTCGAGTGGAGATGGCGACGACGCGCTTCTTGACGCCATTCTGAATGAGCTGGGCATTCCGACGAGCGATTCCAAGAAGAAGAACAATAAGAAACAGAAACAGACCGACGACGATGCCGTCGTCGAACTGGTCACGCCGCCGCGGCCCACACGTCGTGCGCCGCCCTCTCAGGGCCCCGATGAAGAGGCGAAGACAGAAGAAGCCTACACCTACAAAGGCTTGGCGGATGACAGCATTTTGGATCTCACGACGCCGACGCCGCCATCGTCGGGAAAGCGCCACCGCCGTTCATCGCCACGGCGGAAGGCTCGACAGAGCATTGTGGATTTGCTGTCACCTGATAGTACAGAATCAGCTGATACAGACGACGTGGATCGAGAATCCGACAGTGATATCGTGCTTCCACCGCAAGCGAAGGAGACGCAACGCAACTTGATGGCGATGCTGAGCGAAAGCGGCCAAGGTGACGAGGACAGCGAAGTCGAGCGACTCGTACGGGAGATCACCGAGACCGAGACACGGATACGCCTCCCTCCCTCAATGAGTAAAACAAGCGCGTCCCGTACTACCCATACGGTCGTATCCGTACGAACGACAGAGGCAAGGACTTGGTCAGCTAGACAACCAGACAGTGACGATGAACCGAGTCAGCCACCGCCCAAGAAGCGAGGACGCCAGAAGAAGCAGGCGGCGCCACCAAAGCCCGCGAAGGAAGTCGTGCTGGCGGCGATCGCCATGGAGAAACGCCTTTTCGAGTCGCCTGTCGGTGCCGCGATCAAGACGGCGCTCGAGGGCAATTCGTACAATAACAAGCCCGTGCCGTTCGTGCTGGAGCGTGCCTTCGAAAGCGACCTCAACGTGGTCCAGTGGGAGCGACGAGGCGACCGACGAGTAGGTGGTGAAGAAGACTCGAGCCGATTCGTGATTGCGATGTATTATCCAGCCGAGTCGTATCTCGATCTGCTCGCTGACCACGGGTATGACGCGCTCGTGGATGCCGTGAAATGGCTCGAAGACGAACAGCTCCACGTTGATGGCCGCGAGAAGACGGTCGCGTGGGGATCGATCGTGCTGATTGTCGAAGGTATGGACCGCGCGCTCATTGCGCGGACCAAGCAAAGCAAGGGCAAGGGCAAGGCGCCAGCACAGGCCAACGAGGCAACGCCACTGACAGTCACGTTTAGTGACCTCCACGAGCTCGCGTTTCGACTCTTTATGGACACGTCTGTGCACACCAAGGTATGCCTCGTCTACCTCCGTAATGTTTTCCTGGTTCACAGTGCTGATATGCGTGACTCCTCCTAGTTCACGTGCGATACGGAAGCCACGGCCTCGTACGTGGCGCTGCTCACGCGCGAGATCATTGTCGCGGCGGTCAAGCAGACCAGCCAGGAAGAGTTTCTCGAAAGCGTGCCGCGGATCCATTCTTTTCGTGTGCTTCCCGGGTCCGGCAGTACGCTCAACCCGTTTGCCAATACCTGGCTACGGATGCTTCAGATGATTCCGAGTGTCAGTGAAGACCGCGCGCAGAGTGTGTTGAACCATTTCCCGACCTTCCAGAGTCTGCTACGCGCGTACAATGACCCGTCTCGCTCGGTGGAAGAGAAAGAAGAGCTGCTCGCCGACAAGTTGAACGGCACGCGCCTCGAAAGCGCGCTGTCTCGACGCATCTATAGAGTGTTTAGTGGATGGAGCGAGAGTGACGCAGTATGAATGGGCTCTTACGACAGATTTTTAGAATCGCGTCGAGCTTCTCGTTCTCGTTGCATGCACGTGTTGACAGATTCGTACCTCTTGATGACTCGAAGTTGATGATGCATCTCGATGAAAAGACTGAGCACTTAGATTTGTCGGCACAAAGTCTCGTACCAATCGTCCGGACTGCTGCCTGTATCCTTCACTGTGATTTCCATCAACCCAGAATGTTATTGTGGTCACCACGGATTGAGTCACCCGTGGACTCTAACTCTTGAATTCGGTCGAGAGACCTCCATGCTTTTTCTACTTGTATCAAGGCACTGTAAGCGCGTATGGATTCGCGTGTTATTTTCCTTGAGCTCAACGGTGCCCTTCGTTGTGTCGCAAAATCCCTCATCCAGCATGTATCGTCTTAGAGTCATTTCTGCCCTGCCGGCAAGTATTGTGGCTGTGACGATGTCGTGGGTACACTAACGTCTGGAGACACAGAGGATAATCCTGGTGCTGCGCAGCGGGTGCGACACATTGCACCTCCGATGGATGGGACCCATGATGATTCGCATGCGCAAAAGTGCACCCATCTTGCCGCGTTTGTGTCGCAAGTATTTGACCAACATTCCGCGCTGTCGTGGTTTCGCTGGTGTTCTTTCTCGCGCGGCCAGAGTCGGACTTCGGACCGTAACCGACCATGTCGCATGGGATAACCCTAGGCGTACCCTCCGATCCAGCAAATCCTACCCACAATCACATTTGCGACAATATAGGATTTGGAAGGAAAGCTAGACACCTAGATCAAAGTGTATTCGATCAAGTGATGATTCTACATTGACAAATATAATATTCCCACAGGCACATGTAAATGATTACGCTCGCTCCCAGCAGCCAGTTTCGCTCGCAGTGGTATGCACCATGCGCTGTGCCCTGGTGATTGTGGCTGTAAGTCGCCGGCCAGTCGCCGCAATCGTCGTCGCGCGTGGATTACGTCCCAAGCGTCGGCCAGTCCTCCTCCTCGGCCCATTACCCGTCTTTCTCCAGCCGCCCCGCAAGAGTGCACGCCGCTCGTTCTCGCTTCCTCTCCTTCCTCGCTAATCCCATTTCCAAATTCGCTCAGCATTGATAGTGCCGGTATCATTATGTCGGCCGCCACGCAATCCTTCAAGCGCTTCCAGCTGCGCGACCGCGCCAACTTTCTCAAGTACATTGGCGTCGAGTGGGCGCTGCTCCAGAAGGAATGGAAGATTCTGTTGCCGTGCGTCATCATGCAGTGTACGTGTTGTATGGGGTTGTTCTGTCCTCTTTTGAAAACTGACGTGGTGGATTCGTTACTGGTACTCTAGACGTCCACGGCATCTTCCATAATGTCGCGTACTGGATCCAGGGTCATAAGCTCTCGGTTGAGCAGCGGTACCCACTCTACGATCTCGGCTTTGCGCTCATGCCGGAACTCACGTACGTACTATATCACGTTTGCTTTCCTCCTTTCTACTGGACCCCGTTCGTCTTTCTTACCCCAATATCTCTTTTTGGATCTCCATTGCTTTCACAGCGGAACGGCCTCGCATTTGTCCGAGTACTTTGTGTTTGGCCTCGTGTTTGCGCCGGCCATTTTGCTCGTGCTCACGATCCCGCTCTTCCGCCAGAACCCGAACAAGCCGCGCTACATGGTCATTGTGCTTAAGCGCGTGCTGTTCCATATCAGTGTCGCGCTCACGTTCCGTATCATTTCGTTCCTGGTCACGGCGCTGCCGTCGCCGGCCGAGCACTGCCGACTCAACTTTAACCAGACGTGCTTGAAGCAAAACCCCGGCGACTCGATCAAGTGTGTCGTCCCGAATCCGGATTTCAAACCGCCAACCACGGGCGAACTCTTTAGCAACATGGACGCACTCAACGGTATGTACTACTTACTCTACAGTACCTATTGCATGGGGGAGAACACCAATGCTGGCGATTTTCTATGCATTAGGCTGTGGTGATCTCATGTTTAGTTCCCATACCATCTACACGCTGTCGCTCATTCTCACGGTCAGCAAGTACTGGTGGAACAAGTGGCTCTTTGCCGTCATGATCAGCGTCCAGATTGCGATCGCGTTTCTGATTGTCGCGTCGCGCAAGCACTATACGCTCGATGTGTTTTCGGCGCTCTACATTGTACCGCTGCTGTGGTTCACGCACGAAGCGTACTACAAGGATATCAACCACAAGGACGTGCAGATAAATGCGCAGTCGGTCCACAAGTTCTACGGCGTCGACGTCTCGGAAGAGTTGGCGTTGCCAGCACCCGTCGCTGCGCAGGGCGTGGATCTCGAACAATGCGTCGAGCCCACGACACCCGACACGGGCAGCTCGAATGCACCGTTTGAACGCAAGAACTCTATGTGACGCACACCGACACGGAGTATCACGGACGACAGCGACCGCAACAGTCTGCTGGGCTCGCCCCCAGAGGTGGTTGATGTATAGGAGACTACGCTGGGTGAGCTATAATAGATGATCCTGATCCTGTCGGCCTGAGATATCTCCGTGTCGATGAACGTGAGTCTCGGAAAACAAAACGGACTAAACCGTGGTGTGGCGTCGGAGCCCCCAGTTTTGCATCTTTATTCACCCGACACAAATAGATGGATTTCGAATGAAGGATTTGGCTTGAAACTTGCGGCCTTGATGGAGATGTGCGCCTGCGACAAGGAGCCTAGGCGGCATGTCTATTTGTACGTGGGGGCATTTAGGTACCGTACAGGTATCCTTTTACCACAGTTTTCCAACAGCTAGAGCGCACCCATCATCGTCCTCGCCGTCGTATGCTGTAGCGATCTTCTTTTTTAATCGACGTCCTGATTCTTGGAAAAATTCGCTGGCTTTATAGTTCATCTTCCAAATTTGAATCGTCGCCACCACAGAGCAGCCACAAGCCGATTCGCGTCGCCATCAGCACGGGTCCCGCCATGCTACTCTCCCAGTCCTTTCAGCTGCGCGGCCGCGCCAGCTTTGTCAAGTACGTTGGCATCGAGCTGTCGCTGCTCAAGAAGGAATGGAAGATTTTGCTGCCGTGCGTGCTCATGCAGTACGTCCACGGCGTGTTCCACAACATTGCGTACTGGATCCAAGGTAACAAGCTCTCGGTCGAGCAGCGCTTTGCGCTCCACGATCTCGGCTTTGAGCTCATGCCAGAACTGAGGTACGGATTGTAGTATACCCTTATCCATGGAGGCCGTTCTTCCTAACGAACCGACTGGGGAACCACATAGCGAAGCCAACTCGCACATGTCCGAGTACTTTGTCTTCGGTCTCATCTTTGCCCCGGCGATTCTACTCGTTCTCTCGATCCCGCTCTTCCGCCAGAACCCGACCAGGCCGCGCTACATGGTCATCATTCTCAAGCGCGTGCTGTTCCACATTAGCGTCGCGCTCTTGTTCCGCATCATTTCGTTTTTGGTCACGGCGCTGCCCGGCTCGGCGCGCCAATGCCGCCTCCACTTTGACGACGCATGTCTGGCGCTCACGCCGGACGAGCCAGCGCGCTGTGCGCTTCCGAACCCAGAGTTTCAGCCACCGACCACGACCGAGCTGTTCACGCGCCTGGACGCGCTCAAGGGTGAGTCTCCGTCATCCTCTCTCTAACTGTGGTATTCCACTGATTCGTTCGTGTGCTGGTATGTATTAGGCTGCGGCGATCTCATGTTTAGTTCGCACACGATTCTACACGCTGTCGCTTATTCTGACGGTCAGCAAATACTGGTGGAACAAGTGGCTCTTTGCCGTCATGATCAACGTCCAGATTGCGATTGCGTTTTTGATTGTCGCGTCGCGCAAGCACTACACGCTCGACGTGTTTTCTGCACTGTACATTGTGCCGCTGCTGTGGTTCACGCACGAAGCCTACTTCAAGGATATCAACCACAAGGACGTGCAGATCAACGCCCAGTCGATCCATGAATTTTACGGGCTCGATATTTCCGACGAGTTGG
>JAADVC010001316.1:0-10890 GCA_023334575.1 Pythium volutum | reverse complement strand
TTAGTGGCGTGTTCCCATTTTCGTTCTCTCGAGACCTTATGAGAGCGTACTGATATTGAGGTGCATCAGTTCCTTCAGCGTCATGGTCTGTGGGTACAGCAGACGCGCTGTTGGCTGCACCGTGTGGCCGTCCACTTGGTACGCGTATACATTTTTGAACCGCACGCGCGTGAGGATCATCAAGAAAATGGCTGGTAAATCCACCGTCGAAACGAGCCACTTGCCGCTCGCGATCACAAAGCCGTTGCAGTAAATACCATCGGCGCTCGCAAACTTCATGCCCTTGATGTAGACGCAATTGTCATAGTCGGAGACGAGGCCCACGCGGTTCTGGAGCGGTGCGCCGGTCGCGATTTCAAAGACAGTTAGGGATCGCTTTAGCCTCACGCTCGTGTCGCTTTCCGAGGACGCTGTCGCGGTCCCTTTCCCTGAGTTTAGGACGATGTAGTGCGGCGGATAGTAGTGGTGGTAGAGCTTCCGGATCGGTACGTAGGCGATGACGAGGACGAAGCTGAAGTAGATGGGCACGAGCGACGCCAGAATAAAGCCCGGGTCTTTTGGGGGAAGCGCATGGACCGTCCAGTGGCGCATGGGCGTCAGCGCGGTGTACTTGGGTTCCATCGGTGCGAGGTCACGCAGTAAATCAGTGCTCGCAAACTCGGCCATGATCGAGCTGATTTGCGGGAGACACGTCGTGATACCATGGCGGTTCTGGAAGCCGACGTGGAAGAGCAGCACGACCATCGCCGGGTCGATGCGCTCCCGTAGAACGTGGCCCAGCAGGCCAGCGAGTCCCAAGTAAATGGCCAATAGATCGGCGTAGATGATCTCTTCAAAGACTCTGGCCGCCGGTGTCATGGCGACACGGCTGGCTTCGCTCATACAGAACTCCATGAGCGTCCAAAAGTCGTTGATAATCCACGTCACGAAAATTAGTACACTGCGCAAGAGCAGCGTTGACGAAATCGAGACAAACGCGTCGCCGATCCAGAGCTTGCCATTGCGGGCATTGCGGTACACGATCGTGACGAGCACGACGATGTTGTAGGCCGCGTCGATGGCAAAAACGTAGTGGACTGTGTGAACCCAGGCCCACGAGTCGCGAATCGTAGAGTAGCCATACCAGGCCCAAGTCTCCAAGACATCCATGGGCGTCGCGCCAAAGAGCTCGTGTGTACTGAGATAACTGCATTGCTCCGTCAGCGACTTGACGTAAACGCCCCAGCGACACGCCGTGGACACGACCTTGGACGCTTCGGTAGTTGGATCTTTAGGAATACTCTCTAGCACCCACAGACCATCGACGTCGACCTCATGAAAGATGTACGGCTGGTACGCGTTCGCCTGGTACGGAAAGCCAAGTCGCATGACGTAGAAATACTCGACACTTGTGGCCCGCAGATCTGTAACAAGGGTCAGAGTGATCATTGCCGCGGCGCCGACCTGGTCTTCGGCAGGTAGTAGATAGTCTTGAGCTGATAGCGACCACGTGAGGATTGAGACTTGGTCGGCGTCGGCCTTCTTGCGCAGGAGATAAAAGACGCGCACCCCCGCGTTGTCGCCCAACGTGATGGCCGTCGAGGTGCAGTCGACAAAGGGCGTGATGAGTTCATAGTCTTGAAGAAAGGTGAGGTTGAACGACGTATCCGCCACGAGTTCCTTGAAGTTTTTGCGCATGTACGCGTCGCTGTAGGTTAACGTATTCAACGTGGCGGCGACCGCACTGCCACAGTCGACCGACGAGACGCTGGCCTCAGACTGCAGATAGATCGTGCCGCTTCTAGGAGCCGTGGAATTGCGTAGCGTGTCGACGATGAGCGGGCTTGTGCGCAGCGTGGTCTCGCCGACGTAGTGACGCATCAGCGAGAACGTGTACGGCCCCGACATCGGCGTCTTGTCGACGTGCCCGCGCATGACGATGAGCGAGTGCGTGGCTGCCTGCACGGACGCGACAATGTACCACACCGCCGCGACCAGTTCGCATAGGCGAATGCCGAGATGCACCCATCGCATGATCGTTTCACGCGTTGAGACGCGGCGCACAACCTTGACAGGCGTCTTGGTCACCGAGTAGCGAGAGACTGCCGACATTCTGTTGGATCCGACGCGGGGCACGTCCCCGGTCGCCGTCGAGGTGGATTGCATCCTCTGCACGAAGGCTGCCACGAGACAAATCGCGAAAGAAAAGGTCGCTTTTGTTTTGTGGCGGAAAAACCAAGAGCGTGATTCGCTAACACCATTGCCCTCCACTTGAAACGCCCTGTTGTTCGCGACGTCAACGACCCGAGCGCGGTGCGACAGTAAGCTTAATATAAGCTTGCCTGTGGTAATATTCTGAAACTACTTTTTTTGCGCTGTTCGTTTGGGAGGAGAACTATTTCGCAGCCGCATGCGACGCTTTTTTCGCCCCAAACGGCTGTGTCGGCTCCGTCGAGATCTATGGTGGTGGTGCTATTTCTACCCGCCGACAAGATCTCAGTCGTCGCTGGGCTGCTCTGCAGGATCCCGTTCTGGGTTTCATGCCATCGATCCACTGGCGTCATGTGTGATCAGATACCGAGTGCATTCTGGGCGCGGTGGCCACAGTGATAAGTTGTCCTGATCTGTTACAGACGGGTGGCCCGTAGCAGTGTGTTGTATTCGTCCTTTGGTACCGCCTACTATATCCTCAATATGGTAAATACGCAAACGCGAGAACCGACGGACAAAAACACCGAATCTGACGCCTCCCTATAAAAAACCGACGCCTGCAAATTCGAATGTGTATGGGGCAACATAAGTCTGCTGCTGTACGGATCGAACGACTGTATCCAGCGCGGTGACACGGCCACGTGTGTGGATCTGATGATTGGCTCGGCGACATACAGTACTCCAACTTGAGATGCTCAAATATCGACTTGCTGTCCGACTTTCCAGCAATTGCCCCAGAGAATGGCAACGCCGTCGACGCGACTAGTACCAACCTCAAGCAAAATTCCTGTATCCTTCAATCGACTGCGTGAGGTGACATCCATGTCGGTCACTGCTACGTCTATGGGAGTCTCGTGGGCCTCGTGATCAAGCTCTGGATTTCACGGAGATTGTCTCAGCCACTCCACAAAAATGGGCCAAGAAAGATTGCCGAATGGTGACCCGAGTTCAGGATTGTGGAAAAATTAATTTGTCGTTCAAATAATTCACTAAAATCAGTCAAAATTATTTATTGACCCGAACTCCAATAACCTGTCAATCATATACCGTCGAAGCCGTATGAAAGTGCATGAGCTGGACAGAAAAGATGGATATAGTAGACAGAATATATCCATAGTGGTAGGGACAAAATGTCGGGATACTGGACACGATTGCTATTCAGCAGGGGACAGAATTGATGGATTATGAATTGGCCGTTTCTTTGTAGCTCACAATTACCTCCATCACGGGCAGTTGGAAAGAAGCTCGGACAATGCAAAAGGAAAAGTGCGCCATGCTAAGTCGTTGCGGATGCTAGGAGAACCCAGCGAACGTGGGGCTCGCTGAAACTCTACTCGCTGCACGCATCGTGCATCTTGCAATCCTTGAATTTATTTAAAATACCATCCCCACCCAAGCCTCGATGCCCCCGTTCAATTCGGACCAAGGTCCTACACAAACCGTATGCGATCAAAACCAGATCTCGGATGTAATGGTGAGCTACAAAGAAACGGCCAATTTCGAATCCATCAATTCTGTCCCCTGCTGAATAGCAATCGTGTCCAGTATCCCCCCTAGTCTGAAGACGCTACCAAAAGCTGCTTGTCAAACAACTTGTTGATCTCTCCTTGCGGGGTTCAACTTGTAGCTAAGCTCCGCCCCTCTTGTTTCACCCATACAAAAAAAAATATGTATGGAATGTTGTATGATGCAACATGTATTGACAAGTGAGTGCTCATGTATCCATTTGCGTGGTATTAGAGCCGTTTTATTGAAATACAGATAAACTCAAACTCCATCTCGCGCTGCAAGGGAAATAAATGCTCATGTGTTTGACATGGCTCTGCAAATATCATCGCTCGAAGAACACCCGCTATAAACAATTACGCTAATCTTTGCTAATCTTCGCAATCCGGCAATGGTATACCGGTACTTGAAGTTGAAAGTTGTGATTTTCGGTAGGTGCGTTTTATGCGCTAGTCAATTTGCTTCGTCTGGATCGCTGGGAACTCTTCTACAATTGTACAGAAGACGGCAGCGTATTCATGTCTGCACGGTACGACTCTGACGGTGGAAGATGGCTTCGCAGTGCATATCTGTACGGTGCGCACAGGGTGTTATCCAACTTGTAGTTTGTCTACCAATCGCGGCTCTGAGATCTCAGATCTCACCGACACCTATATTGGTGGTCGAATGTCAACCGAGGGTTGAGAGAGGGAAGTGTTTGGGGCAGGCAAATCGGCACAAAAGTGTTGATCGAGAGACGTTGGTCGCGGTCCGTCGAGCACGTCTCCATCTGCGGCATCGTCCACATTCAATCGCATACGGCGCAACTACCCCAGCGTACATTGCATTAGACTGCGAAGAGACGCCATCATCATGTGAATCGTTTGTCTCCCAGGCATAGTCACGAACTCTCTCTACTTGGTAGACCTAATCGGATTATGCGGTCAGGCTTGGTGGTCGAATCCTATACTGTACAGTGCCGGTCGGCCATAGACACCTTACGAGAGGGTACTGACATTAAGGTGCAGCAGCTCCGTCAGCGTCAGTAGTGGCGGATGAGGGTAAAGTCGTACGGGATGAGCGTCGGCGTGTAGTCAATGTACCCGCGCATGACCATGAGAGAATGCGTGGCCGCCTGCAGGGACGCCACAATGTACCACACGACCGCGACGAGCTCAATGAGACGGACGACGAGGCGAGCCCAATGGGCTCTTCCCGGGCGGCTTGGCGGGCGAGTAGTGGGCCCCAGCCATCGTCTTGGACTTGACACGACGCACGCTCACGGACAAGGTCTCTTTTTGACCACGTTCTCGATACACGCTCCTTTGATTGCCGGCTTGCTCTCAGCTACAAGCGGAAGCGCAAGTGGGGGAGAGTGCGCGGTTGTTTCGGATATAAACAAGTGACCAAGGAAGCCAATAGAGGCTGAAGGGCACACGGTCGTTCAACACCTGAAACGCCTTGCTCTTCAGCCCCAATAAGGATTTCCAATTCCCGTTTGTTTGTCCTTGGGAAGACTGCAGAGAGGCCGAATTCCCACCTTCTACCGTTTCAAATTGTGGTGGAAATAACGTTTTCCGGGGTCGTGGCGCCATCTCAGAAGCACACAGTTCCAGCTCCTGTGACTACTCTTACTCGGCATAAGGCCCACATTGGTGCTGCTATTTCTAGCGCAGAAAAACTGGTCGGATCATTCGCTGCTCTGGCGAGCGAGGTCGAGTTTGAACGAGCGATCGCTAGACCGCACGCCCCTAGAGCTGGCGCTCGATCTTGGTATTATTTTCTCGTGCTCGTTTCTTCAGTGCACTCCCCGCAATGAGCTCACGCAGTGGCCACACTGAGTTCTCCTGACCTGAGCCGACTGTGAACTCAATAATTCCACAACTCAAGAAACAAAAGACACCAAATTCCACAACCAAAAATGGATCGTGGCTCACTCATTTCGCCATGTAACCGACTTTTGAATTGCTTTTCAAGGGATCGACACGGTCCGTATCACCGCCACGCGCCAAACCGAGGCGCTTTTTGGCAGGCACCAATGCCACTTACGTCGAGAGCTTCTCCGCCTCGAAGCTGCTGCTGCACAGTGGTCGCGGTCTGGGTCATCTCCTAGGGGGCAATCCATCGTGGAGCTTCTCGTGCTGAGAGATTCTGTAGAGCTTCAAAGTCTTGCTGGTACTAGTATCCAATGAGTGCAGTCTTGCCATGTACAAACCGAAGAGCACCGCACCTCGACTTGGTTGCACCTCTCGGCGTGGCAAAGTCGTTTGACCGTCGTGATCGAGATGGTTGAAGTGAGCCTGCCGTCGTACGAGTCGAACGAGTTTGTCGGGTGAACGGAATCCCTTTGGGGTTTAACCAAGTGCGTGAAGTTGGGTCCATGCAAGTCAAAGTTTTCGTCGGTGGGATCTCCGTGAGACTCATCCCCTAACTGGTTTCTCGCGTACAGAATCCTAGATTGTTCCAGCGAACCTGGTCAGAGACAAACACGAATCAAGCCAACTGACTGCCAACGGCATGGTCGTGTCTGCGTCGGCCGTCGTCCGTGCCTGCCGGACCGGCCTTTCTGTACTTGAAGAAGCGGCAAACGCGAAAAAAAAAGAGAATGAAAATACAGTAACCGCCAACACTGTACTGCCCCAACTGCCAGAAAGAGACTAATGTTAAGATGAATGATCATGATCAAGCCCAAATTTTACATCAGCCGAAAGCTCACGCAGGCCAACTTCGCCAGCTCATTGGTGTCGCCGTGGAGGGAGATCTCTGCCGGCGCTGGTCGAATACATATCCAATGGGGCTCTAAGCTCGCATCTGGAAGTGACGGCCCCAGAAGTAGAAGAAAAGCACCGCCACGTTTGGATGCCTCCAAGCCTCAAGTCGTCGCGATTAATATCGCCAAGGCGCTTGTCTATATGTATTCCTTCTCGCCGGTACAGGAACCCGTGCATCGAGATCTCAAGTCGAGAAACGTCCTGCTGAGTGGCGACAGCAAGGCCAAGCTGTGTGACGCTGGTGTGTCACCGTTTGCTTCAGAGAATACGCTCGTGACCACGGGCCTGGGCACGAGCGACTGACTCGCAGCGGAAGTCATCGACAGTACCTACAACTCGTCGACTCGCTTGTTGTCGTACTGTCCGAGTTGGGTACCCTCAGGCTTCCGTACGACAACGCGGTCGGGCCCCAGGGCCATAAACTGGCCGAGTTTGCCGTGCTGCAAAAGGTCGTCGCGTCGGGCTAATTACAGCCCACGCTAAGTGTGTCCTGTCCAGAAGAAATCCGCGAGATCGCACTCTACTGTCTGGTGTTCGTTCCAGCAGATCGTCCGTCCGCAGTGGGGCTCGCTCTTGCCCTAAAGCTCGTAGAGCTCACCAATGCCGTGATGTTGGATGTCAGCAATTGTAGCCATTTTGTTTCTGAATATTTGGGAAATCATGCCAATCCATATCTCGTAAAACCTGGGTTCACGAAGTGCGCTTCTATTCGAGTTGGATACCGCCTGCTTTTCTCTGGTCTGTGATTTGATACGCAAATCAAAATATTCCTCTCGGAGCCCATCCCTCTTCCCCCCTTTCATCGCGGGAAGCTCCAACTGTTTGGCCGCGTTCCACTCCTTCTCTCTCACATAATCCAATCTCACTCACGAGATCTTGCGTCTCTCTATCGGCGTTTTCCAATGGCGCGTCGCTTCGCGCTGATGGGCGCGCTTGTCGTCGTCGCGTGCATAGGCTCTTCTAGCGCCGCGTTGGGCGACGCCTGCGCCTCCGTTCCTCTTCGTACGCTTACGTTCTCGTGCGGCGGTCTTTGTGCCGCCGACGCGAGCTGCGTGATGCAGGACGCGACCGCACACTCGCGCTGCGCGACTGCCAAAGGGAATGCGGATAAAATCTGCACGACCGCGCCGTCTGGAGCCTGCCGCGCCGTGTGCTTTGCGCCGCACCCCGCGAGCGCCACGACGTTTAAATTCTACGTCGCGTTCAACGACTCTGCGTCTGGTGTAGCCATCGCGAACTCCGCTGTCGCCAAGGTCACCGAGATCCCTGGGGAAGTGCCCTTTGAAGCCAACCAGTACGTGGGCCGCATCGGCAAGCTCACGCTCCCGACGACCACCACCAACGTGTGAGTTTTCCTAGCCTTCTTCGAAGTATCTACTTAATCCTCTGGTCACTCATTCGCTTCTGCTTTTCAATCTGTAGGGTCATCGCTGGCGGACGCACCGAAGACGGAACCCGAGGGTTCGTTGTGGATGTCGAGCTGGACGCCGCCATGTTCCGCCAAGCTCCGCTCGTGACGTCAGTGTCGCTACTCAATATGGATCTCAGCAACACGAAGCAAGACATTGCGGCACTGCTGCCGCCCTCGACCAAGGCGCTCGACCTCCGCAATACAAAGATGCAGCAATTGCCAACAGGAATCAACGCGCTCACGGAATTAGAGACACTGTACGTTTAGTCCCGCCCATTCTCGCGTCACGCGGCCATTAGAATGTGTTACTGACTTTCTCTACTCTATCGCCTGTAGCATTCTCGACATGAACGATATTATCAGCATTTCTTCCACCGTGAAACTACCCCATCTCCAGACATTGAAGCTGAGTGGCAATGCGCTCACGACGTTTGACGCCGCCCTGCCCTCCCTTCAAGCACTGTGCGTGTCCCCTTTCCATCCGTATTTGCCTCTCTCACCACTTATATCGAACTCTGTACCTTTAGCGACTTGTCCAGCAATCGCCTCCTCGTCTTTCCCTACGGCATCCTCACCTCTATCAACCTCCGCTCGCTGCGGATCGCCCAGAATCCGACAATGAAAGCCGTCGTCTTTTCCGCATCTCAATTCACAAAGATCGCGGCGCTTGAAGCGTTTACGATCGACTCGGTCGTTCTCGACACCGTTAATTGCCTGGTGACGCAGGTCAAGAAACTCCCCACGCTTAGTGCGTCCGTGTGTGTGCTGCCCGACTCAGAGTGGGCCGCCCGCAAACATCAAGCCGGCAGAGCACTGAAGGCGGAGGCCGAAACCCAGGGAAAGTCCAACACCAAGACCATCGTGATTGTGGTCGTCGTGGTGGTGATCCTTATCGTCGGTCTCGCCGTCGGTAGCTATTTGCTATGGAAGCGACGGGTCCGCGTCAAAGAGGAGCAGGCCAAGGCCACCAATGACAACAGAGCGACGGCCACCGCGAGCGGCGACTTTGAACGCTTTTTCGACGCTGATGATGACGTGGACGAACCACGCGACAGTCCGATGCGCGCGCGCGGACGGCCTCGTCTCATGAAAAGCGAGTCGGAAGATTCCATCATCTCACACCCACGGTACACGATCGAAAAAGACCCCGAGCTGCTGCCGCACCGCTTTCGAGACGTGGATATCCGAGACGACCGCGTCATTGGCGCAGGCGGCTTCACGGTCGTGTGGCTCGTGACGTATACGCCGCAGAACCGGCTGCTCGCGGCCAAAAGGCTCATCAAGGACCAGGCGTTTGCGCGCCAAAAGACCATGGACTTTGTGAGCGAGATCAAGATCAACATGCAGCTCGTGCACCCGAGCATTGTCGAATTTGTGGGCGTCGCGTGGACCACGGAGACGGACCTGCAAGTGTTTTACGAGTACATGGCGAACGGCGACCTTCGGTCTCACTTGGAGTGTGTCGACGCGAGCCGCTGGCCGTGGGGGTACGAGAAACTGCGCATCGCAATCAACATGATCGAGGCGCTCGTCTATGTGCATTCGTTCTTGCCGCCGCTCGTGCATCGCGATCTCAAGTCACGGAACGTGTTGCTGGACGACGGCATGAAGGCCAAGCTGTGTGACTTTGGGGTCTCTCGGTTTGCCTCCGAGAACAACACCATGACGACGGCCGTGGGCTCGGGCAGGTGGCTGTCTCCAGAGGTGATCGCTGGCAGCAAAGACCACGACGAGGCGAGTGACATTTACGCGTTTGGCGTGATCCTCACTGAGCTCGACACGCATCAATTGCCGTTTGAAGACTCGCTGGGTCCACAGGGCGAACCGCTGCCCGAGGCCGCTGTGCTTCAATCAGTGGCCGCGGGGAAATTGCAGCCAACGCTGAGCGCGACGTGCCCAGAGGAGATACGCCGCATCGCGCTCCAGTGTCTAGCGTTCAATCCAGCGGACCGCCCCAGTGCCATTGGCGTCGTGTACGCACTCCGGCGCATGCGGAACGACTGGTTCAAGAACAGGAACATCCTCGGCACGGAATAAAAAAGAGATGTGGAGGAGGATCTATGCATATATATTACGGTCTCGGCTTGCAACACATAAAGTCTCTAAGATCTGGCGAAAAAAGAAGAGCTTTTTGTGTTTACTTCTTTTCCTTCTTGGGTGCGCGGTACGAACCGACCACGACGGCGTGGTCGCGCTCGTACGGTTCCAGCGTGAGCTGCTCGGACGGCTTGAACTGTTCCTGCTGGAGCTTCTTGACCTCACGCGCAAACACAGCCTCGGCGGGCGCGGTCGAGTCAATGCAGCTCGCCTTGATCGAGATGATAAAGTGGCCGCCGTTCTTGAGAAAGTAGCTCGCGTTCAGCGCAACGATACGCGCCTGGTCGGGCTGCGCAACGTCGGCAAAGACCGTGTCGACCATGGGCACGAGCATGCGGTACTTGAGCGGGTGGCGTGCGTCTTCAATGATCGGAATCACGTTCGTGCGCGACTTGGCCATGTTGATGAGGTCACGCCCCGAGCGGTGCGAGAATTCCACAGCGTACACGGCGCCCGACGGGCCGACAATGTCCGAGACGTGCGACACGGTCGTACCAGACGCACCGCCCAAGTACAGCACCTTGGAACCGGGCGTAATGTAAATGTTGTCGACACCACCGAGAATGGCCGCGGCAATCTTGGAGCGGAACGGGTTCCACACACGGTACTCGACCTTCTCGGTACCTTCGCCCGACGCCGACGGCACGTCGACCGAGATGCGCTTCTCGCCGTACACGCTCTTGCCGGGCGTCGAGTTGAGCGTCACGAGCGCGTCTTCCTTGCCGCGCGCAATGAACACACCAGCGTGGCGATGCGGCTCGACAATGACCTTGGCGCCACCCTTCATGCCGCCACCGCGTCCACCATCACCACGGCCACCGCCACGGCCGCCACCACGGCCACCGAATCCACCACGGCCACCGCCGCGTCCACCATCACGACCGCCACCGCGGCCTCCACCGCGTCCGCCAAATCCGCCGCGACCGCCGCCACGGC
>JAADVC010001315.1:0-10896 GCA_023334575.1 Pythium volutum | reverse complement strand
TTTATCTTCGAGTGTTTGCGTGACACCAATATTGGATCCAACGAAAGCGTTTCGTTTGAAATCTAACAGATCCAACGCCGACCAATGAACAGTTTGGTCTCATTAACGACGGGAACTCGGCGTCCAACACAAACAGATTTGCTGGCGCGCGGCTTCGAATTTGAATGGCCGTGGACGAGACATCGCCGTTGCTGGCGGCGCCACTACCGCTGGGCTGTCGCCCTCTCCCACCGGCGAAGCCCGCAAGGACCACGTGAGCACGGCGACCGAGCTGAGGGAGCTGCTCGAGCTCGCGTACCCCGTCGTGGTGACCACGGCGCTTGAGTTTCTCCCCGGCATCACGTCCACGATCCAAGCGGGCCATTTGCATTCTCCCTGGACCAAGGAATACGTTGACGCCGCAACACTGTCGATCATGGTGCGCAAAGAAGAGCATTCCAAAGCACTCTTGACTTTGTTGGCTAATGCACGATTTGTGTGTGTGGTGTGTGCAGTTCACCAACATCACGGGCTATTCCATTGGCTTTGGCTTGGCGTCGGCGCTCGATACGCTCTGCTCGCAGGCTTTTGGCGCCAAGCGGCCCGACAAGATCGGGGTCTACTTCCAGTCGGGACTCGTCATCATGAGCGTGTGCTTGATTCCGATCGGATTAATCAACTGGCACGCGGGCGCGTTTCTGCTGCTCATGGGCCAAGACCCACACGTATCGGAACTCGCACATACGTACACGCGCTACAATCTCGTCGGCGTGCCGTTTCTCTTTCTCTACGAGTTGCAGCGCAAGGCGTTGCAGGCGCAGGGCATCATGACACCACTTGTGGGTGTCGCAGCGCTAGGCAATCTCGTGCAGATTATGACCGGATACGTCCTCGCGTATCGTACGTCATGGGCTTTGACGGCGTCGTGTCGCTCGCTCGCTCGGCAACCTATCGCTGCCATTCTCTCTGTGGCTCTATTTCAAGCTCCGTCCCGACCACTTGCATCAGTGGTGGAAAGGGTGGCGTCTCCGCGACGCCATCCAGCACTTTCTTCGGCTTGGCGTTCCAAACATGCTGATGCTCTTGATGGAGTGGTGGGCGTTTGAGATCCTATCGCTCATGGCCGGCTTGCTGCCTGATCCCGTTGTGCCCATGAGTGCGCAGTCTGTCCAGATCACCGCCACGTCGCTCTTTTACATGTTTTTCCTCGGCTTCTCGGTCGCAGCCAACATTCGCGTGGGCAACCACTTGGGCGCCGGCTTACCCAGGCGTGCACGTGCCGTCATGCTGCTCACAGTCCAAGCGGTCACGGCCATGGGGCTGTGCTTTGGCGTGATCGTGTGGACGTGCCGCTCCTGGATCGCCGGGCTGTTTGTGAACGACCCCGTGACGATCGCACGCGCATCACGTGGGCTTGCCCTGTGGGCCCCCATGGAGTGTATTGAAGGGCTCAACAGCTTGATGCAGGGCAGGGCGCGTTTCGTGGCGCTGGATGCCAGGACGCGGCCGCGCGAGTCAACATGGTCACGTTCTACGTCATCGGCATGCCGCTTGCGTACGTCGTCGGGTTCCACGCCCAATGGGGCGTCGAGGGACTCTGGGTGGGCTTTGGCATAGCTGTGACGCTGTCGGCATTTACTCTTTCGATCACATCAAGTCGATGGAACTGGCGTACACTGTCGGACGACGCCAAGCGGCGCACAGCCGAACAGAAAATCAACTTCATTGACAATCAAAATGGCTACAATTTTGGACCTTTTCGCTTTAGAAATTCATGGCGCATGAGATCATAAACTTCATTCTGTCCCGTATGTCCCTCATTTGATCGTTGTATCCCTTATTTCGTTGTCTACAATACGGGACCAGTCTTTTCCTGACCAACAGTCATCAATCAAAAATCTGCCGAGCACCATCGCCTTCACATGCTGCGTGGGACTTGCCGCCGCGTCGTCGCCGCCGCGAGCGCACCGACGCGCCAGCGCTTCCACTGCACAAGCAAAACCGTCTCGTCTGCGCTGCTGCATCCGTCTGCGTCTGCGCCTCCGTCGCAGCAGGCGTGGCGTCCGCTTGGTCGCTGCTGTCCGATCAGCGCCTCGGCACCGCGTCGGCCATTTTGCAGCAGTGCACCGCCGACCGCTGGTGACGACGGGAACAATGAGAACGCAGTGCTGCCGCCGGGCGCCGAGTCGCCAGGAGAAAAGTTTGTCATGGTCTACACCTGCGTCGGTACGTGCTAGACTATTTACTGTGCTTTGGATTTGTGGGCAGCCCCACTCATGGTCGTTGTTTTTTTTACGATTCTAGTATGTGAGACTCGCGCCGCCAAGACCATTAGCAAGCACGCCTATTACCACGGCGTCGTGCTCGTGCGCTGTCCTGGCTGCCAAAAGCTGCACTTGATTGCCGACCGCCTCGGCTGGTTTGACGACGAGTCGGTCGACATTGAGAGCATTCTCGCGGCCAAGGGCGAACACGTGCGCGTCGTCACGCACGAAAACGTGCTCGAGCTCACGGACGCCGACATTATTGGGCTGCCGCGGTCGCCGCAATAGAGATACGATAGACAGTCTCCTATACAATGCAAAAATGGACACACCTAGTCTGGGAAGGATATTTTGTGAGTCTGTGGGATCCTTCCTGATCCTGTACAGGCAGCAATGGGGCCCTGCCGGTTTCAATGAGAAGGTTCTCGCGTCGGAAGGCAATGCGGTGGAGCGCGAGGCAGAGCTCCATGAGCTTTGTATTACAACAGTCCATATGCGGATACCAAATGGCTACAAATTCGAAAAAAACATCAAGATCGTGTTTGCCCGAAGGAATCAATCATCAACGGGGAGGATCGCAGTCGCAAGCGAGCCAATGGAGGCGCAAGTGCCTCTCGGCGATTGGCTGCAGGATCCTGAAGTAGAGCATCCAGCCATGACTTTCTTGGGCGTTACTCGGTCTCTGGGTCTACAGTATATAAGTATTTTGAACTCCGTTTCGTTCATGTGTATAAATCGGTACCGGTCGGATCAAACTCAAAAAGATCTCACGTAAACAGCGCATGCAGCGCCGCCTGCTGCGGACCGCTGAGCACGCCCCAGGCCTGTGCCATCGCGTCGGCCGGCAGCGTCGCACGCAGCTGCGCGAGCGCGTCCGTGATCGCCGCCTTGACCTGGCCAAACAGCGCTGCGTCCACGTGCTTTTCAAACGCTCGTCCACTCGCCATGGTCTGCGCAAACACACGCACGAGGCCGGCGACATGGACGGGCTCTTGGAGCACAAAGGCGTTGCGGTCGCGCACGTAGCCGCAGAGCCGCTGCAGCACGTGGCACGACTCTTCGAGGTCGCCACGCAGCGGCAGCATGGCGAGCCATTGCGAGAACAGTGGCGTCGCGTCCACGACTGTGTGGTGCTCGACACAAATGAGCCCAATTGCCGACACGGCATTGTCCGTCGCGTTGACCATGTACGCGTCCTGTGCATGGGGTAACGCGACAACGTCTAGCAGCAGCTGCAGCGACGCGCACGCATGAGGCGCAAACCGCGCGTCGCCCAGCTTGGCGAGAAGCCCGATCCCATACGCCGCGGCCTGGATCAGCGGCGGGTAGCCTTCGCTGGTTTGGAGCACGTTGACCAGCAACGGGAGAAACACGTCGGTCTGTGCAATGGCCGGCGCGCCGCCGTGCTCAATGACGTCGTCCAGAATGTACAGCGCGAGCTTGCGGTCCTCGGCGAGGCAGTGCGCGGCCGAGAGCTCGACAATCTTGTCCCACAGAAGCGCCTCAAAGACGGGGAAGAACGCGTCGCCGTGGGTCTTGGCCAAGTGGCCGATGCAGTCGGCCATGAGAAACTGGAGCTCCGGCTCGAGGTCGTCTTCCTGGCCACTGGTCTCTTCGTCTTCTTCTTCGTACTCTTCGCTTTCGTCGCTGACTGCTCGCTCGGCTCTTGAGACGGCACGCCGCTGGAAGCTGTCGCCCAAGACCAAGAGCAGCGCGTGGACGACCTCGCGCAGCTGCGCACCGTTGAGCTCGACGGCTGCGTGGGCCGACTGCGCGTGGTCCACACACAGCTTGAGGCTCTGCATGATGCTCATGACGAGCTCGAGGTCGGGCTCGGACGGCAGCGCGTGGACGAGCCGGCCCATGGCAAAGTCGAGCATTTGCTTGCTGGCCTCGGTATTGACATTGTCGCCCATGCGCGTGGCCTGCGCGACGCACCGCACAAGCGCCGGCATGGCCGCGATCGACGCCGCGCGAATGTCCGAGTGGACGCACTCGGTCATGAGCGGCGCCAGCACCTGTGTGACCTGCTCGGCGTACGGGAAAAACGCCTCTTCGAGGTCCGTGACCATGCCCGCGAGCAGCTGACACGCTGTGGCCTTTTCTTCCAAGATGCTCGTGCGAATGCTCATGGTCTTGTCGTTGACCTGTGCGATCTGCACGTCGTCGTGCTCGCTCGACGTGTCACTTGCCGTGTCGCTGTCGTTGTCAAACATGGTGGCCGGATCAACCTCAAACTCGGCCTGCTGGCTCGCGGCCTGGAGTAGTGTGGGCATGACCACGGGCAGATAGCTCGCAAAGTCCTTGCCGAGACACTTGCAAAACCGCGCCCACGCCTGCAAGAGATACGTGCGGATCCCTTCGTTCTCGACAATGTGGGGCGTCTGCTGCATCTGCGCCATGAGCTTCATGATCTCGACCGCGTCGTTTCCAAAGAGATCGCGACCCACGGCCACGCCAATGAGACTAATGCACTCGAGCGTGATGCCGCCCAGCGTGAACGCCCCAGCAGTTGACGCGCCGCTCGTCGACTCGGCGAGACACTGCACCAGCAGCTGCTGCAGCGTCGGCATGACGGCGCTGTAGTACTGCGCAAAGGACGCCCCAGCGACTGTCGCGGCCGACGACAAGGCCGTGAGCGTCTGTTCACGCACGACGTGCGCGGCCTGCGGCTGCTGCAGCACGGCAAAGAGCTGTGCGAGCAGAGTCTCGAGGTACGGCGCGAGCAGCTCGGGCGAGCACATGTCGATAAACTGGCGCAGCGCCGTCGCTGCGTGGGCCTGGAGCCGCGGCTGCTCGCGCTGTTGCAAGTAGTGCATCAGCACCGCCAGTGCCTGCGCGTGGTACTGCTCTTGGAAATGGGGCGCCTGGTCCATGGCCAGTTGGCCAATCACATCGATCGCCGTGCAGCACACGCGCGCGTGCGGGTCATGGCACTGCGCGAGCAGGTGGCGCACAATCTCGTCGAGTTCACGCGGCGCGAGTGCTTCCAAAATCTGGCACAAACCGACCAGCGCGGCGTGGCGGTGGAGCCACGAGTCGGCACGCGACGCGTACTCGTGGATGAGTGCAAAGCAGGTCGGAAGCGACTTTTTCGCGCCGATCGCTTGCACGAGCCGCTCGAGCGCTTCGCTGCCAACGTCAAAATTCGAAATTTCCTGCGACACGAGATCGTCGACGTCTTCACACACAGTGGACGACCACGTGTCGACGTCGTCGAGCTCGAGCATCATGCGAAAGACCACGGGAAACACGCCCGTGACAAAGCCGTTCTTGGGAAGCTTGCGACACGCGGCCGACGCGTTCTCGGCGAGCGAGACGAGGAATTCCATGGCGAGCTGTCGGCAGCCGTCGGGAAGCGCGGTCGCGTCCGCGATCTGGACCATGGTCTCGACCATCTCCTTAAGCATGGGTTTAAAGTAGAGCGCGTGCGGCTCGGTGACTTCAATCAATACTTCAAGGAGCTCCATGACGTCCGCGTACTGGCTCGCATTCAGCAAGCGGTGGAGCACGGCGAGCACGAGCGGCACCGTGTTGGTGAGCAGCTCCTGGTGGTGCAAGTGGAACGGCGCCTCGAGATTAATGAGCAGCATGGACAGCGCGCGCACCGCGTTAAGTGCGACGCGGCCTTCCGTGTCCTGCAATAGCCGCACGAGCGTCGCGAGGATCGTGGCTTCGAGTGCGTCGTCGCTGCTGGTCTCGTCTTCCATGGCCGTGGCCAAATAGATGGCAATGATCTCGAGCACGCGCAGCGTCGTCTCGCGCAGCGTGGCGCTCGTAGCGTCCTGGGACCACGCGAGCAGTGTCGGCAGCAGCTCGTCCCACTGGCCGTCCTCGAGGATGCTGGACGCTAGCTCGCCGACCGTGTCGCACACCTTGCGGCGAATGCTGCGGTCTTGCTCCGTGTGGAGCACGGCCAGCAGCGTGTGCTTGACGTGGACCCGCACAGCGTCGCTGGCGTCGGGCCAGAGCGACACGGCGTCACTTAGCAAAACGCGACGCAGCAGCACGGCCGCGAGACCGCGCACGTCGTCGCCGCGCGTCGAGTGGACGACGCCCAATAGTCCAGAGAGCGTCGCATCCGGTTGCGACGCGCGCAGCTCGGCAAAGAGCAACTCGGCGTGCTTGCGGTCGGCATTGTCGACGCCCATGAAGCGCCGCAGCAGCGCCTCCCAGTCATCGAGTGACGGCGACAAGGAGCTCATGGGGATCCGCAGAGAGAAACGCGTGTGGACGTGGCTGTGTAGATGGACGGCGCTTCAAGAGAGAGAGAGAAGAGCGAAGAGAGCGACGCGCGGGCGATATGTACACCAGTGGAAAATGGCTGCCTTTTTATTTGGGTGACTGGTGCCGTGGGTGGGTCCGGTCGGCCACCCATTCTTTTTTGGTGGCTTGTGATTGGTACAAAATTGACAGTTGGATCTACTTGAAGATGGAATTTCAGCCAATGATATGCGCGTATTTCTATTGGCGGACCTGAAAGTGAACCCATTTGGGGATCTCTGTTTCATTTGATTGCTTCCACGTTAGAGCAGCTTCTGGCGCGTGCGTCGCGCGCGAGGGGGTCCATTGGTCTTGCAGTTGCTGTGTGAGACGGACCCGTCAAATGCCGCGAGCGGCAGCGTCACGACGCGCGGGCGAATGCGCGCGAACTGCTTGCGCTCGTTTTCCTTGACGAGGTCTTCCCACTTGAGCGTCGCGCTCTCCAAACGACTACGTAGTACGTGGAGCCGACGCACGAGCGCGACATCACGTGGCTGCTCCAATGCCACGGCATCGCCGTCTGCGACCTGGAGCCAGTCACTGACCAGCGGGAGAAACCGCTTGCGGATCTGGAGCACACCGTCCGCGAGCGATTGGAACAGCACTTCGTTCTCGGCCGACTGCTCGCATAGCGTCGTCGGGATCGAGATCGTGAGCTGGTACGTTGAACTACCGAGGCCGTACGCTTGCACAATGTCGTTAATGTCCATGTCGTCCGCGCCGTCGTCTTGCTCATATGCGTCGTCGTCGTGCTCGTCTTGTTCTTCATCGTCTTGTGAGAATCCGGTGTTGTTGTCATCCGTCTCGACGTCTTCCCACTCTATATCGTCTTCTCCATCGCCCTCACCTCCTTCTTGACCAGCACTCGATTGATATCCACCGTCCATTTGTGCACTCGCACTTTTTCCCGCCACCCCCGCCTCCTCCCACTCGACGTCGTCGTCGTCGTCCTCCTCCTTGTGGGTTTCTCTGACTCTGCCTCTCGTATGGTCCTGTTCCTTATTCTCCTCACCCTCTGCCGCCTTCTCCTCCAGCTCAAATGCCTCCAGTGTCGGCACCAAGATCTCGAAAATACTGTCCATCTCCACGATCGTCGTCTCCATCTCGGGCACACTTGTCGCCATTTCCCGCTCCATTTTCTGGACTTGCAGCTGCCGCACGGAAATCTGGTGGCGCACGCGCTCGGTCTTTTCACGTACAGCTTGCTCGCTCGTCTCTCTCACGCGTGGGAATTCGTACCCCATTTCCACGAGCCACGCGTGGCCCGCGACGATCGTCGGGTACCGCGCGCCAAAGTCCTCTCGCCACGTCTCGACCATTGCCAGTACCATGGTCACGGCCGGACTATGCTTGGCCTTTTGCGCGGGCACACTCGGCCAATGGCGCCGCGTCGCCACGTCGTCTTCGCCGGCCGCTTCTAGCAATTTCATGAAAAACGCTGCGGCCTGGGTCGCAATCAACGTCCGGAACGCCGCCGACCGCGCAAAGAGTTCCGTTGTCAGCTGAACGGCCAGCGGCAGCAGCTTGGGCTGGCGTTTCGCCCTGCGTAGCTGGTGTGTGACTGCGTTTAGCACGCGCTGGATGTGCTTGTCGTCTGTGGACGCCTTGAGGAACGTCTTGATACGCTTGAGCGCGGCCTCGGGCGTCGCGGTTGCCAGCAGCGTTGTCGATTCCACAGTGTCGGCCGCGAGGCGTGGTCGCTTGAGACACCGCTGCGTGGTGGTCGCGCTGCTGGGCGGTAGCGCCAGGCGAAAGTACTGACGTAAGAGATCATCTAGCTGCGCGTCCGCGTTCGCCGTGTTGAGCGCCTGGAGCCCCGCGTTGCGCGGCGCGAGATGATTGCGGCCGCGGTTCATTTCTGCCATGAGGCAAAATGGGTTGATGGCGCCAAAAGAGAACTCCTACTAAGTGCGATTTTGATGTCCTTAAGTTCGCATGATTCTTAAATCTCCAGAAACTGACCTGACAGATCCTGCCACTTGATCGTGATGTCACTCAACGGAGGTTCTTCGCGAACAAGGTCGATTGCCACGGGCCATCAAGCAGCAAAGCACGCCAAAAACGACCCGAGAGATCCGTCGACCACCATGAGCGTACGTCCGTCCTGTGCTATGATCGCCCTTGTGAGGCGAGAGGTCTTTTTGCAGAAGCAAGAAGCAAGAAGTTAACGATTGAGTGTGGAGCAGAGCGCTCGTCGACAAATGCCCATGAGCGCCGAGCAGATGCAGGCCGAGCAGATGAAGCAAAAGTGCGTCGCTGTTTAAATGTGGATACGATTAGATTGCGAAGAAGAGAACTAACATATATATCTCGGATATGGTGCAGGCAGCAGGAAGAGATGCGCAGCTCCATCTTGCAGCAGGTGCTGCAGCCCGAGGCGCGCGAGCGACGTACGTACTGAATGATACCTCCGGCAAACCCACGAGCTAAGCCTCGAAATCTCTCCTGATAGTTTCGAGAATATCGATTGTCAAGCCCGAGAAGGCCCGTGCCATTGAAGACATGGTCATCCAGATGGCGCAGCGCGGCCAGCTCGCGACCAAGATTGACGAGAAGAAGCTCATTGAGCTGCTCGAGCGCGCTGGGGAGAATGAGGAAAAGCAGCGCACGAAAGTCACGGTACGATTCAATGTCCATACAATGATGAAGTGAGAGACAGCGACTGATAATGTGTTCTATTGCAGGTCAAACGGCGAACGTACTTTAGCGACGAAGACGACGATGACGATGACGACTTTTAAGATGTGACTGCGAGGAGCCGAGAGAAGACAGCTCTCCCTTCTCTAGATCTCTCGGAGCAAGGTCGAATATGCGTCGCTGATATTGGAGATGCATATAGTTCCGCGTTTCTTCGCTTTTCACTTTGTGAGAGACCTAGTCGGACGTCTGCGCATTTTCAGATTGCCACCAAAAAGAAGCTTTAAGAGCATATAATGGTAAATGGGAAAAATACTGGCATTGGGATAGTTTGATGTTGGTGGTTCGCGCGCTAAAGGCGGATTAAATAGGTTTTCTAACGGACTCGGAGTCGGGACGCTACGCTAGCACACTAATGAGGAAGGAGGGATGGGGATCTATCTACAACTGGCAAGAGTCGTTGGGGGAGTGGAGAGCTGTCTTGCAGTCTCACAGCTCGATGCTAAAGGCACCGAGATCGAGGCTGACGCCGACCGCGACGGCACTGTACTGGCGCAGGAAAAAGAGCAGCATGCCGTACGTGAGAAACGAGATGATGGACGTGAGCACTTCGTCCACGGCGTTGCGCGCGGCCTCGCGAAGCTTGGCAAACACGACGACCTTGGCGGAGCTCAGAACGTCACGAAGACGGATCTCACGCAGCAAGGCCATCATGGTCGCGGTCGCGTCTTCAAGGGGAGCGCACGTCACAGCGGTGGTGGCCGCACTGGTCGTCGACGGCACGGGCACAGCAAACTCGAACGGGTGGGCGGTCGTCGCAGCGGAATCCCCGCACGACACGACGCGGCGTAGCGGCGAGGGAGCCGACGACGGCGGCGATGCAGTCGTTGGCATCTCGTCGCCAAACGAACGCGAGCGGTGCGTGCCAAAGCGGACGATCGTGATCTTGGTGACGCGACGCAGCTTGGTGCGGCCGTGTGTGATGGGCTCTTCGTCGGGCATCTCGGACTGGAGCTTGCGCGCGAACGGGAACTCGGGCTGGTGGTCGCGCGACTTGCGCTTGCCGCCGCACACACGGTCGCTTGTGGGCGGTTCTTGCTGTTGTTCTTCTTCGAGGATACTGGCGTTCTGGCGCGTCATGCGTGGGGCCGCCGTCGTAGTGGCCGAGGTGGTCGTCATCGAGACGGGCTTGTTCAAGCCGTCCATGTTGTTGTTGTTGTTGTTGGTCTTGTTGAGCACAAAGGCCACGCAGGCAAACGTGGCGGCTCCGTTGAGCGCGAAGATGCAGAGCATCCACGCGAGCCACACGGGCGGAAGACTGATCTCGGCGCCCAATGCGACAATGGTGGTCGTGGTGGGGATGGCGATGGTCATCGTCGGGAGCGACGACATCATCCGGTTCATGTTGTGGTAGTGGAGGTAGTGGGTTGCAGTGGGTTGCTTGTCAAATTGAGGAATGAGGAAGATCCCACTCGGCGCGCGGTCGCACCCACGCTGACTCGTATCTGAGTCCGGCCCAAGCGCAGTGCGCACTTTCTAAAAAGATTTGCGCTTTTTCGCGATTGTGAAAATGGAGTCGGACCGGAATATGCGCGTGTGTTCCAACCGTCGCGGCCTTTGATTGGTTAATATATAGTGAAACTTCCAAAATTCAAGCGATCTGATTGGTTCATGTCAAACATCGAGCAGCTATTTTGGGGAACGTTCTATTATTCTCGGCATGCGATTGTGGGGCGGCGAGCCCACCCAAAAT
>JAADVC010001314.1:0-10902 GCA_023334575.1 Pythium volutum | reverse complement strand
CCACTCGAAAATGGGTACAGTGCGACCTCCGTTGCCCCGCACGTCACACAGAGGTCGGGGTCGCACTCCCTCCCTGCTGCATGACACGGACATCCAACCGTTCTGCAGGCACCATATCCGCACTTGCACCCGGTAAATCTGCCATACATATTGGTGTTAGTGAAGAGGTATAGTCTAGAATCGTCAAGCCGTACCTGTTGGGGCAACCTTTCTCGCACGAGCAAGACTTCTCGCAATTGTGATCGCGACGCAAACAACCACACTTTGTAGAAGAGCACGGTCCCTCGTGATTGCATGGCTCGTACGCGTGGTTGTTGGCGTGGTCAACGTCTCGTTGCCGTCGACTTCGGTCGAGCACGTCACGGTGCGTGGAGCTACTGGATCCTTGTCCACGACTTCCTTTCATGCGACGGCCCCGGCCAGATGCATCCATCTCGCCAGAGTCGCGCTCTTTCTCTTGCCGCTCAAATTCATTCAAGTGCACGTGAATGTCGCGACACGACAGCACACTCATAATGGACGCGATCACACAGGCGCTTGCGCCAAAGAGATGCGCGAGTTTTTTCACCAGCGCGACTGCGGACTCGTCATGCGCGTTGTTGCCATCGTCTGCATGGGTGACCTTCCAACACAATGCACTGCACGGCGCGTCGTCCGTTGACAGCGTGTTCATTTTTTGCGTGAGTAGCTCAACATAGGAGCCATCCAAGTACTCAGTCTTGTCGATCGTGTGGTCCGTACGTGGATGCGCACGACGGCGACCGGTTCGGCGTTGTTCCTGGAGCTGCCAATTGGACGTCGCCGTCGTAGCCATGACTGTGAGCGAGCGACTCGACCGGCGCCGGCGCTGCTCGTTTTCCGACTCGGCGCTGCAAGTGTCGCTGCCGAGTTCTTCGCTCACAATGCGGTCATCATCATCGTCATCGTCGTCGTCGCCAGCATCGTCGTCGTCGACGACACATTCGTCTTCCGCTTCCTCCTCCTCCACCTTCATCTCGTCATCGTGGGCGACCGCTCGCCGCTGGGACTTGAGCCGGGGGTACGTGGGATCCACTCGTCGACTTGGCTGCGGCTGCTCAATGCCGTGCTCTTGACAGTCGTAGCAGTAGCAAATGCGGCAAAAGAAATCGCGGTAGCATTCCATCATGGCGCTGTAGTCGCCCGTGCGGCGGATGTTGAGTGCGCGCGCGGCGCTCGGCCTTGGCGCTACTTCTGGCTTTTCTTCAAAGTGCCATCGCACAGTGTGCGAGTCAAAGTACGTGAGCGGCGGCGCCAGTCGCTCGCTCAGCGATTTTTCAGACATGGGCTTGAGCGCAACGTGGGACTCGAGCAGTTGGACGCCAACGACTTGCGTGCCTCGGTTGCCGTCGACAAAGCGCATCGCGTCGGCCACGCGCCGCTGGGCAATTTGGGCGGCATCATGGCTCTTCTTGAGCGCCGAGTAATCCGTGTACGGCTGCGCCAAGCCGGCGGCATGCTTGAGTGCTTCAAACACGGGATCGCGGTCGCCGCACTGCGCCACGACAGCTCGCATTGCATACTCGGCGACTTCATCGTCCATGGCACTTGGCAGCAAGCCAAACTTGCCCCTGCTCTGCGGTCCATTCGCCTGCGCCGCCACGCGCTTTGCAAAGTCGGCAGCGTCCTTGGGGGCCGGCAAAAAGCGAGCAATGGGATCGTCGTCGACGCGAAAATTGCGCGTCAACGTGACGCACGTCACGGACCGGCTCAGCGGCTGCACGTGCGGTAGGACCACCACCTTTGCGAGCTGCCCAATTCTCTCCTCGTGGACGCCGGCGTCATCTCGGTACAGGAAAATCCTGGGTAGTTTGCGCTGCGACGCTGTTGCGACTCGAAGCGGACCTTGACGCACTACGCTGGTGGTCATTCGCATCGTGTCATGACTCGCGAGCTTGTTCACTATACGAAACCAATTCCACACAGTGTCAATCCCATGCCCACGAAACGAATTTCTCCATAGAACCAGCATGTACATACAAGTAGCTTCCAGCAACGCCGCACGATGGCTGGCGAGGACCTCAAGGTGCTCGCGGATAATCGTACGCGACTCCCTTATGATCACACGCGTACGCTTCGCATTGCAGCTTCTCAACTGCGGAAGCACCTGCTCCAAAACGCCTCGCACTTGCTGATCGGCAGTCTCCTTGACCATGGACTGCGACGGCTCCGAGGATTCCAGCGAGTACGTCGACGACGTTGAATGACTCGGCTGCCCAAATGTTGCCAAGAATCCACACTGCTGCATCAGTTCTCCACTTGCATCTGCGAAATGATAGAAAAAAATGACGTCGTTAGAGGAGATTTCAAATCCCACCAAGACAAGATGAGCCACGTACCATAGTCCACCAGAGGCTTGATCATCCCCTTCTCAAAAGGCCGTGGGGCGTCACCATCAAGCGCAATTACTGGGAGAGGGCCGTTCCAGGCCGTGCGTTGGTTCGGTGCAGCGTCTAGCGACCGCCGAGATGCTGCGCGAGTAGTAGTTCTTGGTACACGAGATGCCAGAGGACGATTTGTCATGCCTTCGCGTTCCAATGGCTCGCGTGGTGGTAACCTTTTATTGACATGATCAGAAACCACAGGCGTAGACAACGCTGGACTGGCAGCGTGGCCACTGGAGAGGATAGTCTGCCTAGTAACAGCGATAAACTCCTCCTCACTGGAGCTGCACAAATCCATCATGAACGGGCAATCGAGACTAGCTGGCTGCGTCACATTCTTCGTGTTGTCGCTGATACTCACTGACTGAAACGACGCCAGCATGGCTCGCTGCGCCTTGATCGCTGCCAGTTCGACTTCTTGCGCCTGGAGATCTTCTAATGGAATCGAATCCGAATTGAACCGCGGCTCAAGCTGGCGTCTCGCTCGTCGTGGCTCTGGACGTCTTGCCGCGACCAGTACCTTTCGTTGCGAGGAGGAGCTGGGAGGAGACGGACCGCGCGCAGTAACAGCCATCTCAGTCGACACGGGCGATCGTCCATTGTCCAGCGACGTCGATGCACTCGTAGTCCGTGCGGGAGAGGCCGATGTCGAGTTCGATCCGGATGTAATCATGGATTCCGCTGGCGATGCGATCGCTGCCCGTGACGACTCGATGGTGCGTCCAGTATTATTAATACTACTGGTCGATGACGCAAACTGACGGGACGGATGGCCCGCGTGAGGCGCCGACTTCCGCGCCGTGACCAACTGTTGCAAAGGGCGTGCCTGCATCGCCGACACGTGCCACTCTTCTTCACTACTGGACATGGACATGGCCATTGGCGACAGCCCAGACCCCGAGCCAAGCGACGAGATGCCCGAGCTCGTGGACTCGTCCGACGAGGAGCGCTGCTCTTCCTCATCATCTTCAATCGACCGGAATGCATGCGCTCGCCGTGCGCTTTCGTGCCACTGTCGTTGCTTCTTCTTCTTGATCATCTTGGCTTTTGCGGGCGACCGTCGAACGGGCCCCATGGTCGTGCGTGAGACCCGCGCCTTGGTCTCTTGAATCCTCTTCTTCTTTTTCTTTTTCTTCTCGAGCGCCGCTACGGCGTGGCGGTCGTACCGTCGCAGCCGCTTGCGCTTGCGCACGGGGCTTCCCGTCTTCTCGTCGGCGTCGGGCGTCACCTTGTTCACGACTGCCGGCGAGAGCCGCGCGAGTTCACTCAGCACCATGTTGTCATCCTCGGACGTCTCGGCCGACTTCTTCTCCATCTCCGCCGCCAATTCCGCTTCGGAACTGGACAGCAGATCCACAACCTCTTGAGATGGTCGCATCGTATCATCTGAAGTCTCCGCATTCACTGCTGCGATAGCGGCTGCAACAAGTCCCGTCACCTCTGCCGGACTCTTTCGAATCGCGAGCCTTCCACCCGGCAGTGGCGTCGCCGTCGGTGATCCTGCGGGCGTGGTCCGCGCCGACACGGTCGTCGTGCCTCCTGTGTCCGTCTCGACCACGCGACGCTTGGTCTTGGTCTTGGGGGATGGCTCCTTGGTCGTCTTCTTGGTCGGGGTCTTGTTCTTCTTCGTCCTCGTCTTCTTGGGTGTGGTTGCCGTTGCCGCGAGCGTCGCCGCCATGGCCAGCGCGTCCTGCACAGCCGCAGCGTACGCATCGGTACCGGCAATGCCACGCCACGTCGGCGGCGTCACCGTACGCGACGTATTAGTGGCCGCGGCGTCGCCGTCGTCACTACTGCTGCTGTCGATCACAATCACCTCCATCTTCTTTCTCCCTTGGGTGCCGTCACCAACCGCGGAATGTGGTTTTGGAGCGGACGAATGTCATTGCAACGAGGTATTTGGAGTCATTAAAAGGAGGGAACGACACTAAAAATTGGATCAAATGTGCAACCTTCGTGCAACCTATAACGGGATCTTGAAAGGCGTCACTGAACTATTCTTCTTCCCAGAAAGTACGCTCTTCGTCGTCGGCGCGCTTGGCCGCCCAGTTCGACGGATTGGCGTTGCTGTGGCCGCTGTGGTTGGGCACGCCCGACTCGCGGTACACGTGCGCGGTCGACCACTTGCGCGTGCGCTGCCACGCACGGAGCTTGGCCTTGAACGCGTCCGTCAGCGGTACGAACCGGTCCGGGTGCGCGTGGAGGTTGCCGCGGTTAAAGACCACGCGGTCGCCCGTGCCATCGTCTTCGCTGCCCAAGACGCGGCCCACGACAACGGCCGTGACCTTGGCCTCGTATTCGCTCGCGTCTAGTTCGCCGCCGTACAGGGTCAGCGCCTTGAGTAGCAGCTTGTGCTCGCGCCTCGCGCTCGAGTACACGAGCGTGCTGAGCTGCATCGTGAACTGGTCGAGCGGACTGCGCATGAGCGCCACGACGCGGCGCCAGCGCTCCTGTGCGATTTCGTCCTGGCGCTGCTTGCGCGTCTCTCGGATGAAGGCGTCGTACTTTTGACGCAGCAGCACTAGTGCGCGCACGCGAAAGACTTCGTCGTCCAGCGCTGCAGCCATGACGGCGCCGTTGCGTTCCCACGTGCCCTTGCTGGCCTTGGCGTCGTCCTTGTCCTCGTCTTCTGGCTTCTGCAGCGTGTACCGCTCCGTACGCTTCTGCAGCAGCAGTAGCTTGGGCAGATCGTGCGTGTACGCCGGCCAGATCTGCGTCAGACTCGGCAGGCTTGCCGCATCGTCCCCGATGAACACGGCGCGCAGGACGTTGCGTGCGCAGCGTTCAAAGTTGCTGCAAAACGCGCTCTTGGCCACCACGTCGACGGCGTGGGCAGCGTCCACCGCCATCTCGGTGCCGTCCAGCAGCACGTGGGCCGCAAACGCGTCGAGCGTCACGGCCGCCGTGTCGTGCTCGTACCCGACCATCTCCTCCACAAGTGTGAGGTACGCCGACTCGGCATACTTGGCAAACTTTTGCGCACGAGCTGCCGCCATCTCTTCGAGGAATGCGCGCAGTACGGTCTCGTCCTCGCGCATGCGCTCTATGGGCATGCGCAGCACGCGGAAGAGCAGCTTGCCCATGGCCGACTCGGGCTCGCACGCTACGGTCGTGGGCGTCCCACCCATGAGTAGCCGCACTGTGTGGACCATCTTGTGGGCGATGCCCCACTGGTACTCGCTCAAGTCGACGTCGTGGGTCGACAATAGCGTCATCAAGCTCGCCGCGATCGTGCCGCGAAACATGTTGGGGCTAAAGAGCCCCGCGGGCGCACCACTGAGCAGCGCCGTGAGAATGTCGAGCACTTGCGTGCCCGAGGCCACACGCAGCAGTTCACTGCCGACAGCGTCTTTGGGGTCGGCCACGAGCTGCAAAAAGTTGTACTCGCTGTCACGGAGCTGCAGGCCCGCGACGCTTGTCTTGTCGCCAATCATCGTGAGAAAGTCGGCGGCACTCACGACGTCGTTCGAGACCTTTTGGATCACGGCCGACCACGCGTCCATAAAGTCGACGACGCCCATGCGCGTGGGCAGCTGCAGCACCGACAAGTGGCCTAGAAAGAGACTCGCGACTGCCAGCAGCGACGCGTACGGATCGCGCGGCTCGGGCGCGTCGTCCGTGGCATCGACAGTGCCTTCGAGCGTCACGTCCCGTGCGGTCTCTTCAATGCTCATGAGCGTGATCGCACTCACAGCGAGCTCGAGTTCATTCGCCCCACTGGGCAAAGTCGACGTGGCAAACGCATCATTCGACAGCAGCGCCTCGAGCTGGTCGACGCGCAACTTGAACTGGCTTGCGTGCTCCTCGCCCATGAGCGATCTGATCTTGCCCAGCAGCAGCGTCGCGCGCTCAAGCGCCTCGTCCTTGGAGATCTCGCGCAGTAATCCCTTGGCCATGACCAGCAGTAGCTCGACCTGCTCACTCACCAAGTGGGCCGTGATCGCGCGCTTCTTGAAGCGGCCGCCGGCGATCACGGTCGTGCGCTCGACGAGCTTGAAGAGCAGCTCGTCCGTCGAGCCCACGTGGGGTGCCGCGATCGCCGCGCGGCTGCGTTCGTTTTCTGGCACCTCGATGGCCTCGAGGTCGTAGAACGAGAATGCACTGAGTGCGGCCGCCGTCTCGGCGTTTTCGCTGGGCGACGTCATGGCCGCACCCGAGAGGCTCTGAAACATTTGCAGCAAGATGGCCATGAGTCCGTTCGCGAGCTGCTCGGGCGTGCGCTGCACGGGCGTGATGAGCACACCATTAAGCCGCTTGGCGACGGCGCCGTAAAGCGCGTGGTCTTGTGAGTGGTAGTACTTGACGACGCTCAACACGAGACGGTCGCCAAAGTGGTCGACCAGCCGGTCCAGCACGCCAAACAGATCCGAGTCGGCGAGTCCATACTCGTGGCTCAAATAGTTGCGCTCCAGCGTGGCCTCGGTGGACGACACATCGAGCAAGTGCGGCAGGGCGTCCGTGATCAGGAACGCGACGGTCGGCACGTCGGCGTCCAGGCGCGTCAGCTCAGCGAGTGCGGCCTTGTGGTTTTCAGGGCCATCGCCGCCACTAGCATTGACGTTGGGCATATGGGGCGGCACGCAGAGCGTGATCTTGTTGACAAATGCGGCCGCCTCAGGACCGTCCGCAAACGAGTCGCGCGTGACGTAGCAGCCCTTGTGGTCTTCCGTGAACGTGATGATGGTCACGATCAGTTCGTTGGGAAAGTCGGCAAAGACGGTCGTAACGAGGCGCGAGACGGTGGCCTTGACGCCGTCGAGCTCACAGCTCATTGAGCCAGTAATGTCGAGCAGGAAGGCAACGTTCAACATGATGGTGAAGAGGGGGGCGGAAGGGAGGAGGAGAAGTGGTGAGCAGAGAGCAAATTGGAGAATGAGGGTGAAAGCACAACCGCAAGGTAGACAACAACACAAGAGGAGGAAAGATACACTGAGGAAATACCAATAGTGGAAGGCAGGATGGGATGGAGTGGTGGGGGGGAGAGAGAGAGTGGAGTTGAAGTGGTCCTGACGACAGAGACAGACCGACCATCACTCACCACGTAGGCTAATCAGCTTATGGGTTGAAAACTAGCTAAAATGGGTTCATTGGAGCTAATTAGTTGTGAGTGATGGTCTACAGTGTGTTGAGCTGTTCGCACCCCAACGGAAAGAAGCCGCAGAACCACCCGCTTCGCACCTGTCAAGCTCTCGCTCTCCCACCATGTGTGTATCCGTACTTCATGCCTCAGTAGCAGTTGTCCCTTCTCCCTAATAGGCGCACTTTCGGCAGTGAACTCTTGGGACCGTGAGCGTCTCCCTATAGCGCGTGCTTTTGAAGATCCACGACTCCGGGGTGAAGCTGTTTCTTGTGGCACAGATCGTCCACCGTCCTCAATCTCATGGTTGTTGACCATCCCAGTGTCTGCAGTGAGTTGAGGCTCAGCTGCGTGAATGACTGGATAGTGATGACTGGTATCCTCTCCGAAGATTTGCTTCTTGTGCAACCGAATCATTGGATCATAATGTATTTGTATTCATAGGCGACTAAAGTACCTCTTCATTTTCTTCTGGGCATTAGATCCAGTAGAGAGTGAGCGTCTCACCCGTTGGCCTTGACGTTGGTGAGGTCGATCTCGAGGCGCTGCGTCTTGGCATCGAACGTAAAGTCCGTGGTCGCCGCGACAACGTTGAGTAGCACGAGCGTCGGCTTCTTGGCAACGGCCCAGCACCGCGAGCTTGTCGAACGTCGTCGCACACACGTCCTTGAATGCGTTTCTGGAGGAAGCCCAGTGGCGTCGCGAGCGCTGAGAACGCTACGAGCGTCGACTTGTCCAGACCACGGAGGTCCTCGCCACTGTCCACGTAGAGCTGGCCATTGGCTGAGCCATCGTTGGCAAGCGCAACGAGGATCTCGTACGGTGCCATGCGGACCGCCGTACTAGTGAGGGACCAGCTCTGGTGGAGCGGAAGGATCGCGCCACCTCGCACAAGGACGGGCAGATCGTCCAGCTTGACGGGCCACGTCACCGATTGGCCTTGCTCTCGAGGCGCACGGATGTGAAGACGTCGTACCACCTTCCTGCCGGCACGTAGCCCGTCACGGACGTTGCGCCTTGCGTGAGCACGGGCGTGACTAGCAGTGGATGGAATGTGTCGCTGGCGTGTGCTGTGTCAGCACGTCGGCCGGCGTCGGGCCCGCGACAATGTGGAAGTCGAGCACACCGCCCAGCGTCTGGTACACGATCTTGTCGGTCTCACGCGTCCTGTCTATGCCGTTCGAGTTGAGCAATAGCACGCCGTTGGCCGCGCCCTGGTCGCTGAGTCCCAAATAAAACGGGTGTGTGTCGTACAAATTGTTGGTGCGCTCGTTCGATGGCTGCTCGCGTGCCGACAGCGTGTACTTGGCGCCCGGTTGGATCGCGCGAGCTCTCGCCCAGCTCAAATAGACTCGTGCCGCTTGCGACCGCGGTCGAGACTTGGAGGTACTGGTCCTTGAGCACGAGCGACAGCGTCGACGTGTCAAAGAGCACGGCGCATCGGACGGACCAATACCGCAGGCGAGGAGCCGCCCACAGTGTATGTACGGTCTGTACCGGATGCACAAGATCGCGTTTCTTCTCGCGGTGTGCCGCTGCATTTATCGTCCGGTTCATAGTGGATGCAAGCGCAGAGAAGAGCCACGAAGCAGACGCGCTGTTGCATTCGTCGACAGAGACTATGTGTTCATTCTGACACGATCACCTAGACTCCCTCCCCCCCAGCCAAATGCAGTTTGCGGTCTTCTATCGCACGACCCTCGCAGAGCGACATGCCTGTCGCCCAGCTTCAACTTGGATAGGTCTCAGCAGAGTGATGGTATCTGAATCTCCTCACGGGTCAAGGGCGAGAAATCCAGTGGGCGGGCAACGTCACGTTGATTGCTTCAATGCTTTTGCAGTCACGCAGATCCAGCTGCTGGCGAGAGAGACCGCAGACACCACACCACACTGGCAATACTGTAGAGGCACTTCTGTGCTGTATGTGCCATGCGGTGAGCACTACTTTAGTACACAACACTAGTACACTGTACTGCACAGTGGTACAAAGGCTCATACGCTTGACAACGACAGTTGATTGAGCAAGTAATTTACTGTGTGTCAGTGTTGCGACATCGGAAGGTAGGAATCGGAACAGCGTAGACTCAAACTTTGCAGAAGCAGTTCGCTTGCATACGTAAGAGTAACCCCGGGAGCCGAAACTGAAGAACCGGACGCTTAGTGGATTTCTGTCCCACTGTAGATCCGCACTTGGACGCATCTCCTCCAACAGTGTGCTGTACAAACGAACGATTTTAGACGGGCAGCTTGACCTTGTTGCCTAGGCGTTTCGCTAGGCGGACTCTCGGTCCCTAAACTGGCTAAAACGATTTTATGCACAACCCTCCAAAAAATCGTTTTACGATAGTGCCCTGTCACAAACCGAGGGTGGATGGCATATACCCCTAACCACCCGTTGTCGATAGTAAAGGACTCACATAGGAGTGTCCACGGGCGGCGCCTCTCCGCACAGGACTTCTCGCCGCACAGGCAGCGCGTCCTGACTCCACAAGCCCCAGGCCGGGCTGGGGGACCCCCAGCACGCCGCCGACTCACTGTAATCCACAGCAACGACCCGCGCCCAGCCACTCGCGCGATTCCGGTTTCGAGGTTTCGATTGCGTACTTTCTCGTCCCGCAATTCGTTATCAAACTCTCCCTAATGGCGACCGCTCGTCATCTATTAACGGTCGCGCTCGCGTTGCTGGTTCTCTCGGTGGATGCACGCAAGATCGCATGGCGCGCCAAGGTGGTCTCCACTAGTTACGTGCGCGGTGCGGGGTACGCTGTAGCCACTGCGCAGGCCGAGGGCGACCACACGCGACTCGTGCTCACGGCCAACGCGCCATCCAGCTCACCGTACGGCGAGGACCTCAAGGAGCTCACGGCCGATTTCTATGTGAGCAAGGACAATGTGCGCATCAAGATCACGGATAAGAATGCCAAGCGCTGGGAAGTGCCCATGCCGCTGTATGGCAAGAATGCTGGGCTCAGCAAGTCCCCACAGTCGTCCGCCGGCCAGGGCCAAGATCAAGGCAGCAACCTCGCGTTCACGTATACGACCAACCCGTTCTCGTTCAAGGTCACGCGCAAAGCGGATAGCTACTTGCTCTTTGACTCGTCGGCATTGGATTTGGTCGTGAAGGACCAGTACCTCCAGATCGCGACGGCCGTGCCCAGCGATCTCAGCCTCTATGGTATCGGTGAGAGCTCTCGTGGTTCTCTCAAACTGAATCCTGGCGAGAAGCGGACGCTCTGGGCGAGGGACCAACCGTCATGGAATGAGCTCATGAACACGTACGGCTCGCACCCGTTCTACTTGGGGCTCAACGACGCCGGCAAGGCCCACGGCGTGCTGCTGCTCAACTCGAACGGCATGGACGTGACCATGGACACGAACCGTCTCATCTACCAGGTCATCGGTGGTATCCTGGACTTTAACATT
>JAADVC010001313.1:0-10902 GCA_023334575.1 Pythium volutum | reverse complement strand
TGTACGACGGCGACCGCGGACGCGGACCCGACTGGGACGCGACAGCGGTCGCCGACTGGTCGAGACGGGCGTCGTCGGACGACGGCGCAGCACCTGCAAGCAGCGGGCGCTTCAGGTCACTCATGCCGTCCACCGCCACAGAGGAGAAGGAACGAGGGGTGGGCACCGTACCTTCGCGAGCCGACGACTTGATGGGCGGTGGCATACTCACGGCCACCGAGTTGGGGGGCGTCGCTCCGGTCGTTGTATCGCCGCGCACGCGGGTCTCCTTCTTCTTGGCAAACACGTCGACCACGCCGTTGGTCTTGTAGGCCTGCTTGAGAAACTGCGTCAAGTCGACGACGCTGTCGGCGAGGCAGTCGTCGTACAATACGTCCTTGTCCCAGAGCTGCAAGTGCAAGTAGCCCTTGTCGGCCTCGCTGTCGTCGTCGACCGGCAACTCGATCTCAAACTTCATGCGCCAGTTGAAAGACGCCTTGCCGTCGCGCGCGCGCCAGTGCGTGTCCGTGGTCTGCGCCTTGTCGTCACGGCTCTGGAGCCAGCTCTTGACAAACAAATCACTCAGATCCGTGAAATCGCCCGGCGTGACGTTGCGAGCACGGTACACAATGAGCCGCACTTCAAACTTGCGCGGCGGCGGCAGCGAAATGTCCAATGGCTTGACCAGTGCCATCTCGGGCTCGGTCAGAATGTCGACCCAGAGCCGCACGTTGCCTTGGGACAGCGAGCTAAACGGCGCGTACAGCGGCCGCAGTTCCAACGGCTTGCGCTTCTCGTAGGCGTCACCGGTCGCGCCGAGCTGCTGCCACTTGTGGCTGAACCACCGGTCTTCCAGATCGATAATGGTCGCGCCAATGAAATCATCGCCCGCGACCGTCGAGCCCACGGACGTGAGACCGTTGCTCAGGCCCGTGGGGATGCCCGGGATCGCGAAAAAGTCATAGTCGAGCACTTCGACGCGCAGCTCCGAGGCGCCCGGGAGCTCGGCCTTGAACTCGTACATCTTGTGGAACTTTGGTGCGAGTGTGGCCTTGCGGTAATTGTCGCGGTCGCTAATGAGATGCTGCCGCTTGCGGCCGTCGCCGAGACTCAGTCTCAGATACGGATCCGACTTGTTGTTTTCGTCCTTGGGTTGAATGTTCATGGCGTCCAGCACGTAGACACGCACCAAGTAGGGTTGCGGCGCCAAGAACTGGTCCAAATCAAACAGTGGCGGCTCGTCGGCACGCTTGAGTAAGCGGATCACGCCCTTGAATTTGCCCACGGAGCGAATGTCGGGCTCCGAGAGGCCGCCGAAAAACTGCTTGCGCACGAGCATGTCGCCGCGGAAAAGCGAGTAGGTCTCAAACGGCGGCGTCGTGAGATCGTCTTCAACGGGGCCGTCGAGGATCGCACGGTTGCGCAGGTACGGCAGCATGTCGTCGTCTTCGTCTTCGAGGTCATTGGCGTGGAGATGCAGACTGAGCGCCGTCGAAATGGGCGCGACGCCCGCGCCTGTATCGACGACGTCCTCGTTCTTTTCTTCTTCCTCGGTCGGCACGGCCGACGACGACCGGCGTTCGTTTGCCAACGACGAGATGCTCGACGTCAGCGACCGCGGCAGTGTGCCCGGGAACGTCGAGTAGTCGGCCGGCCGGTCGACGTACGGATTGCCGACAAAGCCGTCGCCAACGGCGGCCTTGTAGAGCGGATTCGGCGCGCCGTTTGAGAGTTCCATCTTGGAGCTGAGATCCACGGACGACGAGCCAAGCAGTGGCTTGTAAAAGCCACCGAGCAACTGGTCGTAGACCATAATGTTGAGCCGCGGCGCGTACAGCGCGTCCAGCGGCAGCTTAATGGGCATGACAATGCGTTCCAGAAAGTTGGGATTGCGGCCACTCGGTTTCGACGACGGGTTCGTGAGCCGCACGCCGTCGTTCTTGGTCACTTCGCCCATTTCGAACCGCACAAACGGCGTGTTCATGGGCATGAACCCCACGGGCTGGAGGCCACGACAACCGAGACATGTGATCTCGAGGAACCGGTCCTCCATTTGCGGCCGAATACTCTCCGGTGGTTCAATCACAATGCCCGGGGTCTCTTTGCGAATGAGCTCAAACGAAAGCAGCAGCTCGCCTTCCGTGTCGCCGGCCTTGGTGTGGGCAATCGGGTACCACCGTGGCCGCGGCGGCATGTACTCGTTATTGGCCTTTTGCTTGTTGTAGGTCGTCGACGACAAGAGACGAAAGTCCGTGAGCGAAAACTTGGCCGCGCCCACGTAGTCGTCGGCGTCCCACTGGTCCCAGTCAAAGACCTGAACCGAGACCTTGGGGAGAAACACGGGGTCTTTGGGGAGATCAACGTCGAGCGCCACGGTCTCGTAAAAGCACGGGTCCCGTGTCGCGAGCCGCATCTTGACTTTGCCTTCGGCGCCGCCGCACGTGACCTTGACGTACGGATCCAATAATCCATTCGCGTCCGCGGACGGCAGACACTTGGCCTGGTACACGTGGATGAAGAGTGTATACTTGGTATACGCCAAGTTCATGGCCGAGTGTTCGCGCCACGTTTGCGACAGCTCCTTGGCGACCATGGTCGTGGGCATGGGTTCGAGTCTTAAATTCATGAGCACGTTGCCCGTAAAGTCGTGGTCCTTCAAGTCGTTCATGGCCGGGTCTTCCTCCAAACTGATCCACTGCGGCTGTGGCACCTGCTTGAGCTCTTCGGGGTACTCTTCACCGGACAAAAAGAGGTCCTTGGCCTTGAACCGCGCGTAGCAAATGTACCGCGTCTCGTTGAGCTGCTGGCGCACCAAGTGGACAAACACGTCGGGCACCAAGTCAATGTCGGCCGACATGTTGATCTCAATGAGGTCCAGGTACTGGTTCCAGTGGCAAATGCCATTGTTATTGTCCACGCGCGTCGTCTTGAGTTCGTGCTTGCCAATCGAGACCTTGACCGACATTTTCGAGTGGCGGTTCCAGCTCCTCTTACTCACGAACCGCGGAATCTCGGTGCCGAAAAACACGGCGGCGCGTAAAATGTAGGACCGTGTTGGGACGGTCGGGAGTGCCGAGGTCAAGTTCCGCGTGTGCGGTCGGTAATTGACCGACTTGGAGCCGTCCTCGATCCGCATCGAGAGCTGGATGCGGCCGCGGTACGTGCTGGCGAGGCTCGGGTGGTCAAACATGTGCTTGCGCGCGGCCGGCTCGTTACTGTAGCCCACGGGCGGGCCGTACAGATTGGCCCAGTGCTGCGTGAACTGGGTCGGGTACTTTTGCACCTGGTTAAACAGGTACGGCGTCGTGTTGCCCACGAGTTCGTCGGCCGTCAAGTCCCAGTCCCACATGGACACGAAAATGGTGTTGCTCATCGTAGGCATGAGCACGGGGAACCACAGCTCTTGGTTAAACTCGACCGTCAAATTGCCCGAGCCTTTCACAGTCACACGCTTGGTCTCGACAACGTGCTCGCCGGCAAAGTAGACGCGCACGTAGCCGTCAATGCCGCCGGTGCGCACAATGCCCTGGTCCATATCGGGAAGGTCTTGTGCCTGGTACACGGTCACGACCAGATAACTCAGTGTCTGACGCACGCGCGGCGGGATGAGCACGAGCGAGTTGATGTCCTTGGCCGGTGCCGACCCGGCCTTGCCCGTCGCCGTGAGTTCTGCGACGGGGCTCTCTTCATGGGGCGGGTGGATGCGGATCTTGTCGCGCGGGCCGACGACCACGATCGACAGCATGAGGTACCCTTGGATACTGTCACTATCATTCTTGCCGGCGCCCACGAGCGCGACCCACTTACGGTGGAGTTCGTGGTCCTTTTGAAAGTAGACGTACGGAATATCGACGTTGAAGAACCCAATGGTATCACTGCAGAGCCGCGAAATGGCGTTTGAGCGTGACACGGCCGCGTTGCCCGGACCGTCGGCGTCCAGCACCGAGACCTTGATACTACCCTGCTGGATCGTGTCGGAATCCACTTTGCGGAAATTAAAGACGAGCAGTTCGTCAAACACGCACGAGAGCTGCTTCTGCTTGACCATGGTATGCTGCCGCTGGTCCATGCACTCGACCGAGACCACGGGGTCACACAGTCCATTCAAATCCATGGGCTTGAGGTCGCGCACTTCAATGATGCGCACATAGACTTGGTAATCCCCCGGTAAGAATTGAACATTGGAGAGTTCTTCAAACATTTTCTGGCGCTCGTCTTGCTGCTTCTTGATCTCTTCCATGGTCGCACGCTGGACCGACTCGTTGTCTTCTTCGTCGTGGTCGGGCACTTCCAATACTTCTTCGCCGGCGTCGGCGCCGTCGCTCACGGTGCTGGCCGACGGATTCAGCATCGGATTGCTCGAGAGCCCGGACGCGACGCGCGTACTGCGCGACGACGGCACGATCGTCACGTGGTCTTCTTCGCCCTGCTCGAGACTGTCGAACGCACGCTCAATGTACCGCATCTCGATCGAGACGCAGATCTTGCCGAGTCCGTAATTCATGTTGCGCTCGGGCCCAATGTCGCTCACCGACACGTCGCCGGCGGCCTTGGCCGGCTCGAGCGCGAGCCAAATGACGCCCTTTTGGTGCTGAAAGTGGGCGCGCCACTGTTCGAGATCCACGGAACACTGGCCCATAAAGTCGTTCTGGAACATGTCGTCGTCTTCAACGAGGAATTCCAAGACTTGGCGTGCCGGTGTCACGTAAAAGTAGAAGCGCTGGCGCCACTTGGGGTGGAGCGTCTTGGGCAGCGTCTTGGTCTTGACCTGCTTGTTCTTGGTGCACGAGAGCTTGACGAGCGGATCGCTCAGTGCGTCGGGTCCTTTGCCGTCGCACGCCATCAGTTCGCGGCCTTCCAAGATGGTCACGACCACGTAGTTGGGCGGCTTGGACGGTGGCGCCTCGGGCTGCACGGCCGGCGGCGCGTCGTCGGCTTTGGGCGCGGCGGGGACCGCATTAGAAGCAGCAGTAGTCGTAGCAGTGGACTCCGCTGGTGGTGTGCTGCCGTCACCACTCATCGTGACGTGGAGCGTCGGCGGCAGCGGCGGCGGTGCGTCCGTCTCGCCCGTCGACAGCGTGAGTTGTAGACCTTGGCCGTCGGCGACCGACTCCGACTCCGACTCGGTCAGCGCGACGACCGCGGGCGCCGCACTAAACTCGGGTTCGTACAGCACTTCGACCAGCAGCTCGGGCGTCTCGTCGTCCGACGTGTCGACCGCCGACGCCGTGAAGCCGACGTCGTCCTTGGGCGAACCCACGACCAGCTCGAGCTGCTTCTTGACATTTGGTTCGAGCGCGGCAATGCGGATCGTGGCCTCACCGAGCTGCACGTGGCGCTCCGACCGCGCCGACACGATCGTGAACGACACGCTGTCGGCGAGCGGCGCCGTCGCGGTGCCCGTGAACACGACCGCCAAGTTCCACTCGGGCGTCGTGGTCTGGCGGCGCGTCTCGCTCTGGAAGACGCTGTCGCCGCACTGCACCTCACATACTACAATGGGAGATTAGCGTCTAGACGTCGGTACAAGACGGGACCAAAAACGTACAGAGATCGGTGGCTTCGAGCGGCGCCTCGCTGGCGCGACGCACGCCAACGTTGCGCGCGCGCAGCACCTTGAGCGAGAGCCGCGGCGTCGCCATGGTCCTTAGTAGTACTGGAGCGAGAAGGAGAGGAAGAAGATGGAGCAGGAGCTTCCCGTCGGAAGGGCGAATCGGGCACTGAAGGACGATCGTCCCCGCCCGTGGGTCCAGCCGCGGCCTGCGCTTGCGATCTTCCACAAAGTGGAAGTTCATTGGACGATTCTTCAAAAATGGATTACCGTAGGCTATTTATTATCCGAGGTTTTTGAGCACGGAATTGGTCTTGTTGGGTACCAAATGATTTACATTACGTATGGACGTGTATTAGTTATTGCAGTTTGCTATAAGCGTGGAAAAGATCGTGCTCATCTTCGATTTTGTGGAGTCCAACAACTTGGGTCCAGCTTGGACGCAAAGATGGGGAAGTTTAGGGAGATGTGATTGGCCGAAAACAAATGTAGTGCGAAGGACCCATGGTTTCAGCCAATCAAAGTGATGTATCATTTTTTCGCACGAGGCAGCTGGTTTCTTGTGGACCTTGATGTTGAACATCCCCCAAAAATCCATTTGGACAATCGATGGAAAATATCATTGTCGAGAGGTGCTTTATTCAACAACAAAGGACAAACTGTACACCAGACGACTGGTCCTGAAACGATCAGCGGCCGAAGTATAAATGGGTACAGAACTCAGACCGCCTGGAGCCGCGTCTGTCTGTCACACACTCGCCATCTCGCTCAACAACACGCAAAAGTCCCTTGCCTAACTCTGTCTACCTCTGCGCACTATGAGTCCGATCGCCGCCGCTTTGGATGCTTCTAGTATGGAGGCTGTCGCCACGGTCGCTGCGTCGCCTGCCGTCGGCCCCGTGCAGTGCACGCTCGCGTCGCACGAGCTGCGGATACAAGAGGAGCTGCTCGAGGCCGACGCGGTGCTGGCCGACGAGATGTGGCGCTGGGTGCGCGACCTCACGGACGCGATGGAAGACAGTGCGACGAGGACGCAGAGCAAGGTGTTCTTCTTGCGACTGCTGCGCGCGAGCGACAGCGCGGCCGTCGAGGCCGTGCTCGGTGACATGGAGGCTTGGCGCAGTGCGCATGAAGACGAGAAGAGTCCACGAGAAGAGCGCCAGGGCCTACAGGCGCTGTTCCTGCTGGGTGTCGACAAGCACATGAGTTTGGCGCGGTGCCCGTGAGAACTGTTTCGGAACAAGGGCACGGGCAATCGATTTTTTACAATAGAGAACAAGAATCCCCAGGCAAGACGCATCGTAGAATAGAGACCGTTTCCAGCCATGGGGCAAACCGTATAAACATGAATAGAGAAATGCAATTGGAAAGCGATAGAGGCGGCATTTGTATCGAGCTGAATAGTTTTCCCTTTCTAATGTGCAGGAGCCAGAATAGCCGTCCTTATCTAATGGACACAGAGACGGGTCACGTTGCGTCTAAATCAATTCACATTCAGCGCTCACGCACGCGATCAGTTGTGTGCACGGTGCGTGTGGATATCGTGGTATGGTGCATTCGCCTCTATCGCAACGAGAAGATTCTTGATGCCCAAAGTGTCTTTTGAACCGATGTATCCAATTTTAGTACGTTGAATATCACATATCTACAGAAAACGATGCAATATTGAAGCATTTGTATATCAATAGCACCGTCTTTTCGAATATTGTTCATGAGACAGACACTGGCGGCCACATGAGTGAAGGTCTTCTGATCCTCTCAAAAACCCAAGCAGAACCAATCAACCGCCAATGTCCGTGAAATGGACGAGGCGCTCTGTTCAACCAAAACGCGCATTCACGCCACGCCAGTCGCACGCCCGGATGGCTCCTCTGGTCAATGCGAGAACCAGGTCGAGTTTGCGAACACCGCTGTTGTCAGCAGGTTCACTTTTTAATTTTCTCTCTCCATCCCCCACATCGACCATCTTTAATCCCCACTCCAATCCCATCACCTCCATCCATGACGACCTCGCTTCTTCCCTACGGCCTCGCCTCCTCGCGCCCACAGCCCTCGTGTCTTGAGCCGCTGCGACCAGTCGCTCTCCGCCCCGAGCGATTCACGGAGCGGCCCGAGTCACTGCGTGCGTTGCAGCAAGTCGACTCTGTCGAGATCACCAGCACGACACGCCAGCGAGAAGGCGGATCCCAAAAGGTATTTGTGATTAGCGTCTATAACAAACTGTCGCGATGCCGGCGTATCCCAATTGTCCCCAGCCGCCCATTGGCGGCTACCACCGCGCCGTCCACTTCGACCCACGCGCCGGACGTGCAAGTCGAACGGACGTTTCGCGAGATCTGTCGTCTCCGCGACGCCGTTTACTACGCCGCCAGCAACGACCACGGCATCAAGCCCTGCGCGTACTGCACGGCAATCTTTGACTTTATCTTGCTGCGGTCGACGACGCCCTCGACGACCAAGCAGTGGCTACAAAGGGAAGCGACAACGCTTGCATCCCTCACCGCATTCCTGCAGCAGCTTGTGGAGATCACGGTGCAAGTCAAGTCTAGGAGACAAGACGGGCCGTGTGGATGCCACGGGCAGCAGCGCATCCCCGAACTCGTGACCGCGTTTTTGGACCTCCTGATATCCGAAACTCCATCCCCGTAAAAGCTAGGTTCTAGGGAATCACAACACAAAATACAGTTTTACAGAGCATACCTCGGACTCGTATTTCATGCATTCTGTGTATTTATTTGCACAGACACTACATTAGGTCTCGGTTTCGGTCGCGAGGAGATGGAGCAGTTGGCGGAAAAGCTGCGGCGCGTCGCGGTCAAAGTGCGTGCCGGCCATGTGGTTCTTGCGCAGTTGATGGACGTACCACCGGCCGGGCTGCAGCGCCGCACGCTTCTTCTTCTTGTCCTGGGGAGGTGGCTTAGTGAGGTCGCCGTCTCCATACAACTCCAAGTGGAGCTTGTGGGTCGTGAGCAGCGGTTGCGACGATGACGACGCCGTGGTGGTCGAGACGACTGTGGACGCCGTCGAGCCAGCGTCACTGCCGCTGTCGCTTTCCGAGGCGTTGGCCGCGTCGTCGTCTTCTCCTCCTTGTGGTCGAAACTGGAGCGGCGTGAGCATCGACGCGAGGTTCACGGCGCCGTCATTGTGCTCCCACTCGTCGCGCTCAAAGCCTGCCAATAACAATAATTCAATTAGAAACAGCTCCCACCAATCCAATTGTTTCTGGGACGTACCGTCAAAAATCTCGTGGAGGAAGCGCACACACCAGTTCATTTGCACGCGCAGGAACGTGAGACAGGGCAGCGTCGCATAGTCCAAGTTGCGTAATCGGTCCACCAACATAACCACCGTGGCGACCGCGAGCAGTGCACTGGCCGTCGCGACCGCGTACTGGCCATGCCAGAGTCCACCGCAGGCCGCGCCCAGCAGCGCCAGCACAGCCGCGTAGAGCGCGATCTCGACGAGGGGCATTTGCGAGTGGCTCGAGGTCGCAATGCTCACGAGAAACGGCTTGTCCATCTCGACGAGCCGGCTATTGCGCGCGAGCCGCCGCGCCGGCAAAATGTCGTACACGGCGAGATCGTACGACGCGAGGATGCGGCACGTGGACGACAGCGCCTCTCGATACGACGCGACGCTCTCCCACTGCGGCATGCGATAGTCAAAGAGCTGGCGAAGCATGGGGAGCTGCACGTGGAGCGTCTGCCACACGCAGAGCGCGGCGCCAATCGCGTGGCCCAGCGTGCAGGAGACCATCTTGCCGTCGTGGAGACCAAACAAGTGCGTGAGCGTCGTGCCCGAGAGCGGCCCCGCGATCGAGACAATGCTTTTGACCCATGTGTGGTTACTGCCAACGCCAAAGTAGTCTTGGCAGAGAAGCTGGTAGAGTTCAATGGCCGTGGTCGCACCAAAGCTGTGGCCGACTAAATGGACAGGATGGTGCTCGCTCCATTCAGGGTGCTGTGCGATGGCGTGTGTGTAGCCATATCGTGCATGACCATGCGTGCGCGCGTGCGCTTCGCCATAGTCGACGCGGCCGCCGTACAATTGGTAAAAGGCCTCGCAGGCGCGGTCGTGGTCGGACGAGAGCACGCCAACGTCGACCACGCGGTAGTTGGCGCCCATGGCGTCGAGCGCGCGCTGCGGCCAGTACGGTGCCCACTGGTTCCAGAGCGGACGCTTGCGGCCGTAGCCAAAGACGCCGTGGATGAGCACGACTGGGTGCTGCGTGTGCGCCATGCTTGGAGGCCGTGGAGGGCGGGTGCTGTGCGGTGCCCCTCTTTTCGAAAGTGCGGATTCAAGGCGACGAAGAGAGACAACGACAAGAGACGAAGGGCATGATGGAATTGGGTGTTACGGGAAGTGGGCACCGCCTCCACAGGATGAGGATCGAAGTTTCGTTTTGGAAGGCTGCCGAACGTCCAGCGGGTCGGGCAATTGCGACAGTACAGTCGGATGATTATGACCCGCTCAGGAAAGGCGGCCGGTTTTAGTGGGGACCATCACTCTGATCCGTCGGACCATTGTCTCAGTACAATTTCGAAGTGGATGGCTACAGTCCGCCAGCGAGAAGATCCACCGACACTTTGTTTGGCACTGGCACTCAAGTCCATGTAATGTACACTACGCACTGTGAATGCAGCTACTGTACCTCAGTGTACACTATGCTGCAGGCTCCTGCCCCACTGCAACGGCGCAAAAATGGAAGCTGACTGTGAAATGAGACGAAGCGTACAGTACAAATTGTAGCGTTTCAAAGCCCTGAGCATATATGGCTTCGGACACTTGGTCCAGGTCAGGTTGGTTGGTAAGCTACACTGTACTGTATGTAGAGTTCACCTACAAGGCATGGGTGGATCTCGACGCTGGTTCGAGTTCTGGATGAACCCAGGCCTGCGTGGATTCGAGATTCGATATACCATCGTAGTTTATAGTAGAGATATGGTATCGGATACCGTGGCTAGGTCCGACCAAAACTCACTATGAATGGAGTTGGACCATAGGATATTTGAACAACCTGGCGGGGCAGACGTAAAATCACCCTCTCTCAAGTCCAGTTGGTCCACCCGTACTGGATCTCAAACCGATGCAGCCATGCAGCCACTCGCATCAACCCATCCGATCCAACGGCCGCTTGCCCCGACAAACAGAAGCTCCCCCACTATTACTACTCGATCCCTCACTTTTGAAAACGTGCACGACCCCACACTACTACTACTACTAGAAGATGACACGCACCAAATTCCCGGTCGTGCTGATCCATGGTGCGTAAGGTCCCACAAGTCGAAGCCCGAAAGACCAACGTGGGAATGATCTAACTAACCGTGGCAAAAACTGTACCAGGTGTGTTTGGGCATGGCCGAAAGCATCCG
>JAADVC010001312.1:0-10906 GCA_023334575.1 Pythium volutum | reverse complement strand
GATATTGATAAACCAACTTACATGGCAGAAGAGCAGGATCGCGCCGAGCTTGGGCGAGCAGGGTCAACGGCACTTTGGAAAGTGCCTTGCCCACTCGGCGTGGAACAACGAATGGGCCCACGTTGGGATCTGCACTGGAAGGTGACTAGTTACGCCACGATGCTAGTAGTCGGACGTTTTGGGATGCTCGGAACCTCTTCCGGTTTTTGGTCAAATACGGCTGACCAGGCGTCCGCGTTTTGCCTCGTGATGACGAATGGCTGCGAATGTCTGGAGCCGCATGAGGATCCGCGTGGCGCATGCGTCAGGTTTCTCGACGACCAACAAGTGCAGCGGGACAGCGCACGCGAGCCAGTTGGTCGCGCGTATAGTTGGTGACGACAAAGCAATACAGGGCCGCGTTCTGGAGCCAAGGTGTCGCGAGCCGCACGCCATTAGAGTCGTCCCGTGACGGCTGGAAGGCTCCTGCGAGGTACGCGTCCAGACTCTCTGGATGCCAGCGGCTATAGAACGGATTCCAAAGAGTACGAGCCCGTGGAACGAGCCCGGGTGCCAGACCTCAAGTTGCAGTAACGCACTGGCCCCCATGGAATGACCAATGCCAATGACCTCGGTCGTGGCATTGGTCGCAGCTCTGCATCGTCGCGCATGAGCTCGGTGAGCGTCGCCAGTCATTGCTCGGGTGCCCACTGTGGCCAGAACGTCGCGGGATGGTAGACCCGTGCACACCGTGGGTCGTTTCGATCGTAAAACACGGTTGCCGGCTCGTCGTCGCACGCGTTGCTGCCGTGGTATCGCCAATCGAATGCGATGCACTCACAGGCGACGCGCTGTAGCAGCGCCGAAGCGTACAGACGGCGAATGATGGGCGCCCAGCATCCCTTGTGGAGACTGCCGCTGTGGTAAAAGAGCAATACGATCCGCTCGCATGGTGCCGACGGCATCACGACTGAATCCGCAGGAGCTAGGAAATGGAAATGTGTGAGAGAGAGTAAGAGAGGTCACACCGCTGGAAGCGAGGACCCTTTGATGGCGCGGATCCCTTTCGCCAACTTCAAGTATGTGCCAAGTACGATGTAGCCATCATGAAATCGGTGACGTGCGAACTGGTACACTGTGCATACTGCTTCGGCTTTGATCAGGGTTTTTTCGAGACCGTGGTTGCCCTTGATAGTGTGTGGTGCGGTAGTCGAGGACATGGTGAAATGTGTTTCGTTGTCTTGGAAATGATCATGGGATGAGGTGGATAGGCGATGCGCACACGAGCTCGTCGATTCTCTCCCCGAGATGTTCACGCTGGCCGCGTCACTGGAGCATATGTCCCATGAGGCGATTGTCAAAGCTCCTGACAAACGTGCCAAGCAGATGCTCCTGCGGTTAGAGACTTTCCCTGTCATCACCAGGCATGTCTAAAATGAAATGGGGGTCGTGGTGGCCAGTAGCCTTTGGACGAGGTAAATGCCACAGTCACAGACTCATCAGCCTGAAGGGCAGCCTCGCTCGCTTGAGAAGAGAAGCTTGAAGCCACGCTGACAGTTGCGTGGATGCGTGCTGAAGTGAGCACTTGCTGGTACACCCCACACGCTGAATGTTCGAGCAGAATCCCAAAGAATGGACAAGTTGCCTCTACGAGGGTATACCCTTGAACACAATATTCGTTCCCACAGCCTACCCATGCGCCATCTCTTGAATGCGAGTCTCATGCAAACATACGCTTGTCCTAGTGATACAGGAGCGCATCCCACATTTTTAGGAAAACCATTCCGATTTTCATGAGGGGTTGAACCTTCGCACGCCAGATTGGGTGCATTTTGCGTTGTTTTGTCAAAATGCACCCAATCTGGCGTGCGAAGGTTCAACCCCCGGTGATCACCGCGCGGACCACCATCGACGCTCAGCGTCTCAACCACTTTTGAGCCATCACGTCGTAATACAGGCGAATCGCCTTTGCCCCGTCGATCAGTAGGACAACGCTCAGTTCCCAGCGATTATTATACCCCGACAATGATGACGCCTACAAGCCTGGTCCACGGTCACTCCGTAATGGTATGAAAGAGACTGGTGAGTTGCCCAGGGGGTACTTCGTATGGGGGCACATTTGTCCACCAAGTTACCGCGGAATGGAGTGTTGGTTCCTACTGTATCACGTCACACATCCTACATGCCTGATGGCTACATCGTACTTAGTGGTTTTATTGTCGGCTCCTTCAAGCAACCTTCGTCACACATCCATCTCAAATCAGTCTTGAAGCAGCGCAACGGGATACCCATCTCGACCCCTTTTCTTTTTCACGCTCGGAGGTATGGCGCTAACGTTATCGCCAGCACGGGAGCGGATCGTATTGCTCTTTTGCCACGGCGGCAGTCTCCACAAGGGCTGCTGGACGCCCATCATCCGCCGTCTGCAGGCGTCGGCGCTGCTGCAGCGCGTCGCCTGTGAGTATCTCGCATTCGACTGGCGATACCACGGCGCGAACGCGTGCGACGACGAACCGGCGACGCTGTTTTACGAGGAAAACGACCAGCGCCGTCCGCGCGTCCACCATCCAGCCAACCACTGGCCGCAGTGGGCGCCCGAGCAACTGCTGTCAATTATAAAAGAGCTCACGCGCGACGATGACAAGCTACGCCGTACGACAAAGATCATTGGCATTGGTCACTCGATGGGCGGCGCGACTTTACTGCAGTTCGAGGTGCTGTATCCCGGTTCGTTTGACGGGCTCGTGCTGTTTGAGCCGACGCTGTCGTTCGAGTGCAAGGTCTATGGCGGCGCCAAGTGGGCGGTGGATATGCTAGTCAAAGCGACCCTCGCCCGCGAGGACAAGTGGTACGACAAGGCGGTTCTGCTTTGAGGAGGTGATGGTATGGAATAAGGCGATTTTATTTTTTTGCCATAGGAGTTCAATGGAAAAGGCCATTGCCTATGCCAACAAAGCACGGATCTACCAGCGTTGGCATGCCGAGAGTCGGGACGCGTTCCTCAAGGACGCGCTCCAGCCGTGCCGTGACGGAGTGCGTCTCGCGACGCCGCTGCTCCATGAAGCGGCGCTCTACTGCCACGAGATCCCCAACTATACGCGAGACCAACTGGCGCGCGTGCGCTGCTCGGTCGTGTTTGAGTACGGCTCACATACCAACATATTCAATCTCTTTGGTGTACGCGAGGTCGTCGCGTCTCTTCCGGAGCAGTTCACACTGGCCGAGCCGCTCAAGCAGATTTCCCACCAAGCGATCGTTGAAGCGCCCGACCAAAGCGCCGAGCGGATCGTGCTCCAGCTCGAGACATTCCCTGTCATTGTGAAGCATCTCACGGAAATGGGACGTGGTGCCAGTCGCCTTTGACAGAATTGAAACGTCGTCAACCTGACGCGCCGCCTCTTATCCAAGAAGAGCAGCTTGAGGCTCAAGCTGGTAGTTGAACTGGCTGGACTCACGCTGGTGTGAACTCACGCCGGTCCACGCTGTACGTGATGGAGGATGGAAAATAACCTGTATGATCATATAACCGTGAATAAGTTATGACTGGGTGAAGCTATTCTTCCTCTTACTACGTAGAATATGATTTACGCGATTTTCAGAATCACATACGCATGTGGTATATAATACGTGAGCGCATCCCTCGGTCTCACCTACCCAGTTCACACTGGGAATCCATCAGCGCCTGTTCCGATTTTCTCGCCTTGAACCCTTTGTGCTCCCAACGTGGGTGCAGTCCTTTTTGTCAAACAGAGTGCCACCAAACACTGACCGCCATCAACACCCACAGTCACTTTCGAACTCGCGCCCTTCTCACACAGGCCGTCAAGATGCCCAAGCTCGGCGTGCGCAGCGTGATCCTGCTCTTCTGCTACGTCAATATCCTCATCAACATTAACCGCGGTCTCATCTCGGGCGCGCCCGAGAGCTTCCAGACGTTCATCTCCAAGTCGCTGGGCGTCGGCACCGACCGCCAGAACTTTTACTTGGGGCTGCTCGCGTCACTGTACGTCGCGTCGGCGCTCGTGTTTTCGCTCATCTATGGTTACTTGTCGGTCGGCCGCAAGCCCATGCCGCTCATCGCGTGGTCGCTCACGTCGTGGCTCGTCGCAGCGTTGGTCTCGGCACTCGCGTACCATGCCAACAGCTACTACCTGCTCGCGCTGGGGCGTCTGCTCGCTGGCATTGGCGAGGCCGCGTTCCAGTGTCTCGGTACGCCGTTTGTCAATCGCCACGCACCCAAGGCGAACCGCACGGTGTGGCTTGGGATCTTTATCGCATCGGTCATCATGGGCGGTGCCGGTGGGTTTGTGTACGGCTCGGCGTTTGCGTCGTCGTCGCTCACGTGGGCCGGCGGCTTTTACGTCGAGCTCGTGCTCATGGTGCCAGCGATTCTATTGATCGTGTTTTGTATTCCCGACGAACTGGCGGCGATTCCCGACGAGCCGCTCGTCGAGTTGGATCTCACGGCCGAGCTGGTCCAGGACAAGGAGGCCTCCAAGACGGGCACGGGCGAGTCGTTTGTGCAGCGCTGGGTGCGCGTGCTTACGACCATGCCGTTCCCGCTCGTCGCATTGGGGTACTCGGCGTACGTGTTTACGATCGGCGGCTTTGGTACATTCAGTCCAACGATCCTAATTGGCTTGGGCTTTTACAAGTCGGAGAGCGAGGCCAGTCTGCCGTTCGGCGCGATCGTCCTGGGCAGTGGCGCCGGTGGCACGGTCCTTGGCGGGCTTTTGCTCGACCGTCTCGTCTCACGACGCCACGCCAACACACCGCTCAAGCGTGCCACGGTCGCGATCGATATGCTGTCGGGCTTGATCACAGTCGCCGTGGGTGTTGGCATTGTCACGGCACTCAGCACGTCGTCCAAGGCCGCGTGCGTTCTACTGTTTGCACTCGTGTACTTGATTATCGCATCGCTCGGGCCAGCGGCCAACGTCGCAGCCATGGACTTGTTCCCGGAGTCGCACCAGGCCATGGCGATCGCGGCCAACTGCGTGGTCGGGTACCTGTTTGGCGACATTCCGTCGCCCGTGTTGCTGGGCTTTCTCAAGGACACGTGGGCGCCACGGTGCGGCACGATCGAAGACAGTGACGGCAAGTCGCATCTCAGTCCAGAGTGCTATTTGGATCGGTCCGGTCTTCGAAGCGTGCTGCTCTTTGCCGTGCTATGGCTGTGCTGGGCCATTGTCTTTTGGGGCGCGGCCAAGTTTACGCTGCGCCGCAGGAGTGCAACGCGTGCCGCTGGGGTTACGAGTCCATAGGTTGTTCGTGAGAAAACTGCATCCCCCGAGAAAAAGAAATCCAGTGAAGGCAAAAGGAGACAAGTGGGTTCTTTTTTCGTTTCAGCTGACGCACGTGGGCTACCGTTCAGTTGGCCACATTCTTGTCTCAAGGCTGGTGAATAGAGACATCCACAAACTCCACTGGCGTGAAGCCTACCAACCCTTCTGGATACCATACTGTACAGTTCTCTCAAGTCGTGCGAGCCCACACGAGTTTCTTTCTCTAGGAGCAAGACATCCGGAAGTCAAAAGGAGTGTATTACCCCAACGTGGGTGCATCATTGTCAGGCACACAGACTCGACCAGACACGGAGAGAGCACGAATCCAGCACAGGGGGTTAAACATGTAGCCACTGAACTGGATTCGTTCGCACCGTGACGTGGACTGGGGATTCGGAACCCTCCCTTCGTGTTCTGTAATGTGTACCCACCCGACTGCTTGGTCTCACTCTGGGTCACCACTTCCTATTTTCGGACCCTGCGTGGATTGAACTGTCGCCACGTGCGAACATATCGCACCCTAAGCGCATCCCCACAGAGTCTCTTGTTGGATGGGGCGAACAAGAACAGATCCTGGATGTGCCTACCGGTAATTTCGCACAAGAGATCCATGTGGGTTCTTTTTTAGGAATCCAAAACACCCAAAGGACGTGGTCGAGAATAGTTCAGATCCAGCACGGTGTGCGTATGAGTCTGGAAAATTAGAGCCGCGAGCTTCGCCCACGAGGCGCCCAGCATTCGCACTGGTCACTCTTGAATTCGCTCACTCTCGACCAGCTACTCTAGCTCTCCACACACAGCCATGACCAAGCTCCAGCTCGGCGTGCGCAGTGCCATCCTACTCTTTTGCTACGCCAATGTGCTCGTCAATATTAACCGCGGTCTCATCTCGGGCGCGCCCGAGAGTTTCCAAACCTTCATCTCCAAGTCACTGGGCGTCGGTACGGACCGCCAGAACTTTTACTTGGGGTTGCTCGAGTCCATATACCTCGCGTCGGCATTGGTGTTCGCCGTGGTCTTTGGGTACCTGTCGATGATTGGCCGCAAGCCGATTCCGCTGCTCGCGGCCGCGCTGGCGACTTGGATGCTCGCGGCCGTTGTCTCGGGACTCGCGTACCACACCAACAGCTACTACCTACTCGCACTCGGTCGTTTGCTGGCGGGCGTTGGTGAGGCCGGCATGCGGTGCATTGTCACGCCGTTCACGAACCGCCATGCGCCGTCGGCAAGTCGCACGCTTTGGCTCGGCTTTTTCGTCGCGTCCATTATCGTGGGCAGTGCCGTCGGGTACGTGTACGGCGCGACGTTTGCCTCGTCCTCGCTCACGTGGGCCGCGGGGTTCTACCTCGAGATTGTGCTCATGGCGCCCGTGATTCTTCTCATCGTGTTTTGCATCCCCGATGAACTGGGCGCGCTGCCCGTCGAGCTGCTGGGCGATCTCTCGGTTGAACTCGTGGTCGGTACGGACGCCAATACTGGACGCGCCACTGCGTTTGCACAGCGATGGACGCGCGTGTTCACGACCATGCCGTTCCCCATGGTCGCACTTGGGTACGCAGCGTACGCGTTTACGATCGTGTGCTTTAGTACCTTCAGTCCGACGCTCATGATCGGCCTTGGCTTTTTCCACTCGGAGAGCGAGGCCAGTCTGCCGTTTGGCATCATTGTGCTCGTCTGTGGCGCGGGTGGTACGGTGCTGGGAGGAATCTTACTGGACCGACTCGCGTCGAACCACCACGCCATCACGTCCATGAAACGCGTCACGATCGCCGCCGACATGCTCTTCGTCTTGATCAGCATCGCCGTGGCGTTTGGCGTCGCGGCCGCTGTCTCGACGGCGTCCAAGATTGCGTACCTCGCGCTCTTTTCGCTCACGTACTTGTTCATCGCGTCGGCCGGGCCAGCGGCTTATGTCGCTGCCATGGAACTCTTCCCAGAGTCGCTCCAGCCCATGGCGATCGCGGCCAACTTTGTGGTCGGGTACGTCTTTGGCGACATCCCGTCGCCCGTCGTACTGGGCGTAGTCAAGGACGCGTGGGCACCACGATGCGGCACCGTGCAAGATCTCCAAGGCAAGTCACATCTCAATCCGGACTGCCACTTGGACCGCGCGGGGCTCCGCAACGTGCAGCTCTTTTCCATTCTGTGGCTCTGCTGGGCCGTGGCCTTTTGGGGCATGGCCAAGTGGACACTAGGCCGCAAGAGCGAATCGACCAAGCGCGTGGTGATTGAGAGCCCCGCGCTTACGAGCTGAGAACGATTAGAGACACCAGTTTTCGTGGGCGAAAGGCGTCGTGGAATGCGAATGCACATGCAGTCACACCCGTATTGGAAACGTCTCTTCTCATGGTGCAACCTTGGACCAAGCAGATTCCGCTGATATGTACCGCAGGTGCCATGCCAATACCTTGAAGGGGATTTGTGATACGCACATCACTCACTCGGACAGATGTTAAACCAGTAGTATTGAGCGCCTACTCCTACCGAGTTACTAGATGAATAGCCGTAACGTACTCATTTACTCTCAATATTCGCGGAATCTGCACCTTCTTTTCGAAAATCCGCAAATCACCTCGCTACAATTCTCGCCTTTCGTGAGCTGCCTTTCATACTGGACGCCAACCTGTCCATTTCCTTTGTGAAACGCGAGACGTGCGTGACCGTGTGCGTTATGCTTTTTGTAATGGAACGGCTGGATGGGGGAGCGCGCCAGTGGCGCGGTCCCGCTTGTTTTCTGGGTCGCAAATACATCGGTACTTTCTGTTGTCTTTTGCCCCTCTTCCCTTTCTCCAATGTCCCTCACTTTCAATTCACCCGCCAAACGTCCACACCTCCACCCAACCACCACCGCTAAAGCAGCCATGGTCCAGCTCGGCGCGCGAAGCACGATCGTGCTGCTTTGCTATGTCAATTTCCTCATCTTTCTGAACCGCGGCATCATTCCTGGTGCACCCGAGAGTTTCCAAGTCTTCATCTCCAAGTCACTAGACGTCGGCACCGATCGCCAGAACTTTTACATGGGACTGCTCGCGTCCGTGTACGTCGCTGCGACCATGCTCTTTTCGCTGCTCTTTGGGTACTTGGCGATCACGCGCAAGCCGTTCCAGCTCATTACGTGGGGCATGGTACTTTGGGTGCTTGCGTCCATTGTCTCGGGCATGGCGTACTATGCCAACAGCTACTACCTGCTCGCGCTGGGCCGCGTGCTCGCTGGCGCCGGCGAGGCCTCGTTCCAGTGCAACGCCATGCCGTTTATCAACCGGTACGCGCCCAAGAAAAACACGACGCTCTGGGTCGGGATCTTTTGTGCGGCAGTCTCGCTGGGCGGCGCCGGCGGGTATATCTACGGTGCGTCGTTTGCGGCGTCGCCACTCACGTGGGCGGGTGCATTCTTTGTCGCGGCGGCGCTCATGGCGCCAGCGATCGCACTGTTGGCGTTTGCGGTTCCGGACCAGTTTGACGCCGTGCCCGTCGAGCTGCTCGGCGATCTGTCGGGCTCGCTTATGCAGGAAGACGGCGGCGTCGTACCGTCCAAGACCACGACGTCGTTTGTGCGCCAGTGGTGGAGTGTGCTTGGCGACATTCCGTTCACGCTGATCGCATTGGGGTACGCGGCCTATACGTTTACGCTCGGGTGCTTTAGCACGTTCACGCCGACGCTGCTCATTGGCCTATGCTTTTTCGAGGCCGAGGCCGAGGTCAGTCTCATGTTTGGCGCGGTCGGGCTCGTGAGCGGCACGGTCGGCACGATCATTGGCGGCATGGTGCTCGACCGCCTCACGGCGCGCAACAGCGTCACGCCGCTGCAGCGCAGCAAGATCGCACTCACGATGCTCTTCCATTTGCTGCTCGCTGCGACCGTGAGTGGCGTCGTCATGCTGTTTTTCATTGACTCGAAAACGGGCTTTTTCGTGTGGCTCTCGGTCACGTACCTCTTCATGTCGGCTTTGGGGCCGGCCGAGATTGTCGCGGTTATGGAGCTGTTCCCACAGTCGCGCCAGGCCATGGCGGTCGCGGCCAACACGGTCATGCTGCTCGTGTTTGGCGACATTCCGTCGCCGGTCGTGCTGGGCTGGCTCAAGGACACGTGGGCGCCGCGGTGTGGTACGATTGAAGACAGCAACGGCGACTCGATGCGGAATCCCGACTGCTCTCTCGACCACTCGGGCCTGCGCAACGTATTGCTCTTCTCCGTGCTGTGGCTCGTGTGGGGGCTGCTGCTTTGGGCCGCTGCCAAGATCGTGCTGCGCCGCAAGAAAGACGACAAGGCCGCCGCGAGTGCCGAGATTGAGACCCCCATTACTGCCAACTGATCCATACAAAATACGTAGCATTACCCCATTCGTACAGTAGTATTGTACAGTGCACTCTCTCTGAAAGGAAATGTACATGTAAGCTTACCTGTGCTGGATGGCGATCGCCCACACAGCAACGGCAACCACTGCAATTGCGCGACGAGGGTGCTGTTTCAAAAACGCAGAATGCCAGCAAGACATTTTGCACCATAGAGACGACACCGAGTTTACGCTTGTGGTGATCCCATTCCGTAGTACCAGCACGGTTCATACAGCCACCATGACGTGGCTCGAACAAAAAGTGACGACAAGAACCCAGCGCGGAAGGAGGAGATCCAAGAAACGGAGGGGAGGAGCCTTGTTGAAGGAGAACATGAACTTCACAGTGAAGACGAAGAAGAATATCGTGCTGACGCTGGACTCGCGATTCGATCACTGTCAGTCAGTCTCTATCGGAAATCAATACTAAACCGCCCCGTTATCATGCCTAGTCTCGTCAAAACTTCAACTGAGCTGAACTGAACTGTCAACAGTGTGTGGTCTCTTCCATTCCACATGGAAAGTCCCAAGTGTACTGGGTTAGATCTATTCTAAAGGGACTGTTGATCAGATTTCGTGCCCGTACAGATTACAAATAATGGTAAATTAGTACTCGTTCGGTTCGGCACGCTCTGACATCAGTAGGGGACATTATGACTTTGAACCGTCTTTGTTCTCTTCGCCAATAAATCCAAAGTATATGCTGTTTGAGAGGTATATTTTTTCAGAAAGTTTATGCTCATTAGAAAATGCGTGAAGTATCAAATAATATTAGTTTTTACCAAACATATATGTTGTTGCAGTGGAAGTGCTTGTCCATCACTCCGAAAACTGGACCATGTGAAACTCTTTGCCGATCACCCCGTGCCCTACACGGACATAGACGCGACAACAGATACATAAGCGCTCAGATTTGTACATAAACTTGACGGGACTTGGCCCCCGTGGTCAGCGGCTATTCTCAGAGTCTCCGATACTGAAATCTCCCCGCTTTTTGCCCAAGGAGTCCCTCCCTGAGGGACTCACTCGCAAATTCTAGTGGATGGGCCTCGAGCGACAGAGCGTAAAAGGCTCCAAATGGTGGTTCCGTTCTGCTTGTTCCACCCGCATCAGCAGTTTCTCACTCTTCGTTTTCTCTGACTGAAAAGCAGAATCGCTGTTTCGCCAACACTCGTCAATTTGCCTCGCGTCTCCGCCACCTCCACGTCAGAGTCCCCTCCAGCAACCATGGTCGAGTTTGGCGAGCGCCGAACGATCATCTTGCTGTGCTATATCAACTTCCTCATCTACATGAACCGCGGTATCATT
>JAADVC010001311.1:0-10909 GCA_023334575.1 Pythium volutum | reverse complement strand
TTTTGGCCACCTCTGGGCACTGGCGGCCACCCTGGTGTCCTCACCAGCTGTTTCTGGCCACCTGGGTGTAAAAGCCCCCATTCAATGGAACGCATCCCGCAGTCGTTTAGACGCGGGTCTAACCAGAATTTGGCGTTTTGGAACGTTTAAACAGCTGCTCAAATCCCAAAATCGGTTTTACAGATTTTGCTCTGGAAAGGGGGCGACCCCCCCCGCCTTCTTCAAATTTTAGATGGATCTACTACGCATTATTAAAGAGGGGACTAGACGCATGAAAACCGATCCCTTTACAAGCCGATAGCGCAATAGCAGAACGGTGGATTCACGAAGTGAGCGAAAAGGGAAACCTGCTCCAAGTTTCCGACAATGCAAACTTATTGAGCGCTCGCTCAAGGTGTTCTGTATTTATCCATGTTGCTCGTGCCCATATGTGTTTCTTATAATCGTCGGATCCTCCGACATTGGGGAATGAAGGGTTAACCCTTAACCCTTCATTCCTTCTTTTAATTGCGCGATGTCATTGCGCGTTGGTTGCCGCTTGGAAACAATTTTGTTGGACATACGACGCTAGACTGGTCCTCCCAACGATTCACCTCTGGAAAATTTTCAGATATTTTGGACTCGGTTTTGAAGCGATTCAAAATCTCTCAGAAATCCTGCAGGATGCGCTCCAATATTCAACGTATCCATCGTATATCCATCGTACAGAATGTGTCCTGGAAAGAACCATGTTGGAACTTCTATCCAACTTGGAAGCGAAACTTTTGTTCCCACGAGGATGACTCGGATCTGGTACAGTATTTATCCCTGCCCTGTAAAAGGATGCGCTCACGTGATTGTCTCGTCTAACAAGCTTCTAGAGGTGTTGCAAGATCAAATGTACTAGGGCCGCGTTAACTATGAAGTTTGTACAGCATCCAGAAATGGAGCCTACAGCAAGAGGATCTACATCGAGCATGAGGCAACTAGCCCGCATGAGGGACCTTCAGCGTCATGCGACTGTCAGAGGCTCTATCAACAGCTTTCATAAGGAAAACTGTTGCTCAAAATGCTCGTCGGTCGAGAACGCAGATTCTCAGCGCTAGTCCCAACTGACTAAAAATCACAGTCACTTCACCAGCCTACTTTGTTGGCGGGAAACTCATTTTAACAAAATCAAGTACACCGGGCAAAAGGAGTTTGAGAGGAAGAGGGGGGATGGGGAAAATATCAACTTTCCACTTTTACAGGGAAGGGATAAATACTGTTCGTCCAGCACAACAGCAGGAATTGTCGTCAGAGGCTGTGCGCTCGAGAACAAATCTCAACAAAGCGGTTTGGTTGTTCATGGATTCCCTGGATCCGTGGGTACAGTCTTACTATACTGCCCGAACACGGCCTAAAAGGCACAATTTGTGGTGAGTAAGACTGTACCACAAATGTTGCCGGATGGTGAATGTGAGCGGGACGAAAACGGAAGCTGCTCCTGGCTCAGAAACGCACGTGTCAGGAGATGAGCGCGAATATTTGCTCCGAGGAAAGACATCGCTTATTCTGGATGGAATACAGAAAGTGAGATCGCTTCTTTGTGTTGCATGCTTCACCATCCTATTGTGGGCCATTTTGTCGCTGCTTGCAAAGGATCGAATCTAACGTGTCCCGCATGATGCGGACAAAAATTCTCTGCTGTGATTTGAACGGTTGTGAAATTTTGGGTTGGAGGAGCATCTGCGATGTCACTATTTTGAGGCAAAATAGTGTTATTATTAAAATATAAACTGAGGGGATTTTCAGAGTGAGTCAAAGTGGCCTGTCACATTTCCCAAATTTCGAAAATGAGCTGGAATCTGTCTGGTATGCATGAGGAGATGTGACCTGCGGTCTCAGCTCATCCCTCAGAGTGGAAAGGAGAACGACGTCCTTTGTGACCGTGATGCCAATGTATCCTTGTGGATGCGACGTCAGGCAACGTGGGCAACATGGTGGTGTGATGGTGCAACCGGCATCATACGCTTCTTTCTGTAAGTACACTGTATGGTACGGTACAGTAGCAACAGTACTGTCAGTTGGGTCGCTCAACTCGAAGTGGCTATTATTTATATTTTGCACTCGGCCAATGAAAATGTTGCACACGGTTGCTGGAATTCCAATATGGAATAGAGCTTCATACAGCATCCCGATAGATCCTCATCCCGATTCCGATTCGTACCGTTATTGCTGCCTGTTGTACAGCTCAGCTGAATTTAGCACCGATGTTTACGACCACACCTGCGTTGCGTGAGAATCTGGATAGACACTTTTACTCAGGCGTACTATATTATTTGAAAATTAAAATAGTTAAAACTGTGAGTGAATACGGCGTCTTTCCATGGACAATCAACCAACACTCCAGCTGAGAATTTGCGGTAATTTTAGTGCCGCCGTGTTGTTTGAGCTTGTTGGGGTAAAACGCAGACGGAGCATCGCTCCGGGGTTGAGTCAGTCTGACTTTGTCGCAACCCTATTCACCCTTGTGGACATCAGCTCAGCTGATTCAGCTCCGGACGTTTGCTTTGTTGGGTCCACGTCCACGGATTATTGGCTCGCTTTTGTCCTAATCGAATCAACGCCGAGCATAAACAGTATCCGCTTAAGTACGATTAAAAGCCTCCCAGCAAAAACAAAAGCAGATCATGCATGACGCAGAAGCCACCTTGCCTCAGGGGCCTTGCAGCCACCGTCACCAGCACGTGACTCGGCTCAGTCCCAATCTCTCTCTCCTTGGCAGCCATCTCCCAGCTAAACAGGAGAGGCGTCGTCAGCGCGCAACATCATTCCATAACGCAACCATTGTTGGGAACCTAATCTCCGATATCGTTCTGGTCCAAACGGCCAGCACTGGACCCAAAAAACAGCTCCCCCAGACTATTTTCCAGCACTCCCACGTCGGCATCGCCGCGGTTAACAGTTCGTCTGCACTCCTGTTCACCATTTTGGGATTTCCGGCGGCCAATAAAACCAACAAAAAACGAACACTTGTTGGGAAAATGGTGCTCGACTACCCGATGCGATCGACGGGACCGCCGTCGGTGTCTCCGCAGACCCACCTGCGCCAACGCAAGCAGCTCCCACCGCTCACGTCGCCATCCACAGAGCTCTCTATGGAAAAGGCCAACGATCCGCTCGCCGACGAATCCAACAACGCGAACGCCAATAATACGCGAACGACCAAGCCCGACGTCGCGCTTCTGCTCCGGCTCCATGCGCAGTTCGCGCGTGCGTTCAAGCGCAACGACGCGGCGCAGCTGCTTCCGTACCTCCACAAGGACGTGACGCTCGTGACGCTCGACGGCCAAGCAATTCGAGGCGCGAGCGCCGTCCTCGGCTGCCTCGTGGGTCCCAGGATGAGCAAACTGAGCGGCGCGCTCCACGTCAAGCAGGCGCGGGCCACGCCGTGCGGCGACGCGCAGTCGGCCTTTGTGTACGAGCACGGACTGGTGTTCAAGGAACCGCTCTATTCAGAGGTGATGGACTGGGAAGCCGACTCCTTTGGGGGTCACGTTGTGACCCGCATCACGCACACGCGGCTGAGCAGCCTCGTCGGAGAAACCAACCCCGTAGCCGACGTTGTCAAGGTCGTGGCCGCGCTGCCGCACCGCCTCTCGCTCAACGACGAAGACCACCACCACCACAACAACGACAATGCGACGCTGTCGCCGCCGGGCTCCCGCCGCTCGAGTCTTGTGGACGAAGGGAACGCGGTCGTGTCGCCCATGAGATCCAGCACCGACGACCTCAACATTGGTGCGGTCGTGACACGCGTGGCCGTGGCCAACAAGCTCTCGCCCATCCGCAAGCGCAAGCTCGTGAACGCATTCCTCACCGTCGAGAACTGCGACGGCAACGTGCTCTGGAAGAGCTCGGTCGCCAAGAAGCAGTTGCTGCCCGTGTGGAGCGGCATTGAGCTCGAGCTGCCTCCTCCGCTCGAGGCCGACGTCGTGGTCACGCTCTGGGACTATGGACTCTTCCGCTCGCTGCGGGTCGCGACCGCGCGGTCCTCGGCAGCGCAGCTACTGGAGCACGAACGCGGTGGACTCGCGAAGCTCGAGCTCAAGCCTATGGGTCTCTCCAGTGCCTCCGTGGAGCTCACGTTTTCGATCACGCGGCTTAACGACGACCACCGCGCGTGGCGCCCTCGGAGCGCGTCCTTCGTCTCGACGGTCGCCGCCGTCGACGCCGCTAAGGGAGACTGTGACGACCATGAGGAAGAGGACGCGTCGACGACGCTCGTGTGGAAGACGGGGCGGGCAATGGACATGCTCACGCTCGACAGCGCGTGGCTCCTGGCGACGTCGGCGGTCGGCGTGCTGCTTGTGTGCGCCGCACTGCTGTGGCTCCACACGAATGGCCAGCTCATGGCCAAGTAATCCCACCTTTTTGCTAGGTACCATATTAGTTTCCAATCACACCTCATAAACACCTTCCATTTTCAAGCCCACACGCACCGGCCTGGACAGCACGGGTGTTTGCTCTGCTCCTCGTGTTTTGTCAAATATTAGGAATCACAGAGGTCGACCATCAGAACGGTTCTCCTGTTTATCAAGTGTTAGGAATTGATACATAGACCGTTTTATGTACATGTTGACGCTTTTTGTCAAAACATTTTTGATGGATGGATCATGAGTCGAGTATGACCTGCGCAATCTTAGTTACGCGCTGCGTCAGACCGTAAACGTTGCTGGGTGGCGTTCGTTCGCATATACAGGTACGTACCAGTAATTGATTTCGCTGGTTGCCGCAAAGCAAATCTCGGAGACAGTACGGCGTGTCTGCAACGAAGGACTTTGACACAATCATCAAACGTTATGAGCATTTGCATCATCACACAGTTTAACACACTCTTCGCAACTGATTTTCCCAAAAGAGCTCTTATCCCAGTAGCGCCGGTCGAAAGGCACTGCGCGTAATGTGCAAGAGCGGCACAAAGAGGTTCTCCCGTTCGCGCAGTGACTCCCACGTCACCCAGTGCCAGCCGTCGCACTTGAGGGGCTCCATGTTGCGCGGCACTTGTTCGTCGGGCACAGTCGCCTGCATGAAGATCGTAATGTAGTGCTTGCCTTCGTCCTCCATGGGGTCGTTCGTGACGTACGCAAACGAGACATTGGCATCGTCCAGATCCAAGTCGACTTCTTCCTTGACTTCGCGGATCGCGCACTCTTTCCACGACTCAAACATCTCCAAGTGGCCACCGGGAAGCGCAAACTTGCCTTCACCATGGGAACCTTTCCGAGCGCCAATGAGCACACACTTCGGGTGCTGCGGCGACGTGAGGATCACGCCCACGCCCACTCGCACAAACGTCTTGGTCTGTTGGAGTTCCTTCAAGTCGGCCTCCAGCGACACAACGCGCTCGCTTTCCTGGACGTCTTGTTTCTCCAAAAAGTTGATAATCTCGTCCAGGTTCGACGTCGAGCTGAGCTCGCTCCACTGGCTGACTTGGCTGACTTGGCTGAGCTGACTGAGTTGGCTCACGGGCACAAACGAATCGCCAGCAGCGTCGGCTGAAAAGTCGCTTGTCCACAGCGACGAGTTCTCGCTTTCACCTTCTTCTTCGTCGTCATCGTCAAGACCAGACGACGACGAGAACACGGCCGTGGAGGGCGTGGCTGTCGCAGCGGCATCGGACGAGACCTCGTCGCTTGGCTGACTCTGGCTCTGGCTCAGCTGGCTCGTGCTCAGCAGTGAGTCATCCTTGTCAATGTACTTCATGAGCAACACTTTCATCTTGGCATTCTCTCTCGCCTATTAATTGTGAGCCCACTCGATAAGTTCAATAGGTCCCAACGGGCGGACAATGAGAGGGGGAGACAACGCACCGTCACAATAAGCTTGCGACGCGCCTCTTTGAGCGCCACGCGGCAAACCTCCAGTTCCTGCTCGGCGTCACGTAGCGTGCGGCGCTTCTTGCGCGGCGCTTCGTCCTCGACGGCCGACGCCGCCACGGGCATCGGCATGGCCACCACGTCCTTGACCATTTCTGCCTGTGATCCCGGTGTTGGCGGGAAATGTGGGTTGAAGGATAGTGACACGTCACTACGTCTGGTGAATGACTATTTACGAACGTCGTGGTCTCGCTTTTTACCAAATCCGTAAAAAGTCAAAGGTTGGTTGCACTTTCTCACATGGGCAACTTGGCTCACGAAAGGTTGCTGGAAGGTGTCGCGAAGGTCGCACGAGTCGCTTTTTCACCGCCTTTCCGGAACAAAGAGCACGATCCGTCGAGCGCGCGGGGGAAAGCTTGCCTTGCCGCACCTCATTCACCATTGCGCCTTCGGCAATGCCGCCGCTGCCACCGCGCGTTCCTCCGCCGCCACGCCCCACTCCGATTCCCCCTCCGACCTCTGTGGTCGTGCCACAGCAGCTGCAATCGTCATCACGAACTTTGTTGCCGCTGCAGCCGCGACTGCAGCTCACACCCGCGCATCTTTCCGCAGCCATTGCCGTTGTCGCGTCGCAACCCGTGACGCCGTCGCCGCGCCCCACCATGGTCGGTACAACCAAGAAACCACTCAAACCCAAGGGACCGCGCGCGCGACTCATGCTGCCGGCACCACTCTTGGCGGCCGCCTCGGCCGCGGCCTTGGCACTCGTCACTGGCGATGACGACGACGGCAACTCAACCACGTCGCCAACCCACTCGGCTGCGTCGTCGTCGTCGACCGCAGCACGCCAGTCGTCGTCCACGAGCAAAGGCACAAGCACGGACAAGGAACGCACTTCGTCGCGTGCGATGAAAAAGTGCTGCGTGGTGTACTGCGAGAGCTATGCGCGGTCGCGCGGCCTATGCAAGGCCCACGGCGGCGGCAAGCGCTGCAAGTGGCCAGGCTGCGACGTGAGCGACCAGGGCGGCGGTTTTTGCATTCGCCACGGCGGCGGAAAGCGGTGCCTTATTGAAGGATGCGACAAGAGTGCGCAGTCGCGCCACTACTGCAAGGCCCACGGCGGCGGCGCGCGGTGCCGCGTCGACGACTGCAACAAGTCGAGCCAAGGCGGCGGCCTTTGCCGCGCCCATGGCGGTGGCCCACGTCGCAAACGCATGGTGAACAAGGGCGGCGAAATCATCGAGTCGCCGCGGACGAGCAAGCGAACCAAGTACCGCGCCGAGTTGGCGGCACGTGCGCTTGTGGGTGCGGCGCAGACGATCGAAGACGAAGAAAAAAGTACCAAGGACACCAAGGACGAGGAGCGCATCGAGTGCGAGCCGGGGACGACGGCGCTGTCGTTTATGATCCGCCGTCCCGTGATCATTGGCGCGCCGGAGATCGTACAGACGCGTCAAGGGAAAGAGAATGACGAGAAGAAGCGGGAGAAGGACGACCCATCGGTTAACGGACTGACGGCCGACGGAGAAGGTAAGCAAGGGAGAGACCATGACGACACGCATTTGTTTGTGGCGGCGTCGCTGCTGGGCATGCAGACCGCGTCGACCAAGTAAGTCGCGCCGAGAAACAAGTAAAGCAGGTATTTAAGACATGAGCGTTCGAACATTCGGCGTTTTCTTTTTTTCTTTTTTTCTCTTTTTTGTTGTATTTACAGTGGACCAAACAGCAGGAGACGTCACAAACGACAAAAAACAACGAGAAAACGGACAAAAAATCAGGGAAAGGAAGAAAACAACTACAGGGAAATGGACTGCCGGCCGCTTCGGTCGCGCACCGGACTTAACTGGGGATGGTGGTGGTGGGACTGATGGGGTGGACTCTGGGGCCGCACCAAGTGGAGCTGCTTGAGCTTGTCGCCGTTCGTGTGGAGAATGTTTTCCACGCGGTCGATCGCACTCGAGATGCGCTGCAGCTGCGTGCCGTGGTAGTCCATGACGTTGGCCATGACGTGCTGCTGCGCCGCGAGCACTTCCTGGGTCGAAATCGTCTTGTCCAGCAGATCCAGCATCATGCGTTCATTGTCGTTCAGGCTCGACGGCTCGTTGTACTTGGAGCGGATCGTGACGACTTTGTCACTGGCGTTGCTGCTGCCCGTGCGCGACCGCATGCCCCTGATCGCCATCACGTCGGTTGCTGGCGTCGGCGCGATGAGTCCTGCAAACGACGACTCGTAGGGACCAACGCTGCGCTGGTTGTCCGGCACAAACGACGATGTACTGCTCGAGGATGGGGAAGAAAGGGTCGTCGGCTCGCTCATGACCGAGACCATTGCGCCAATATTGTAGTGGAACGGCAGCGAGTGCCGGAGCCCCTCGAGCAGCCGCTTGCTGAGATTGAACTGGTCGTGGTGGTTCTGGTTCTCGTTGATGACAGCGGCCACGGGCTCGGCGACAAGACTCGAGACGTTGACGCAGCATGCACCATTGGCGTCTGGACCACTTGGAGCAATAAACCAGCCAAACAGAAAGTCTTCAATCATGATGAGGTCCGTGTTCGAGTCGTTGAACGCAATGATGACGTTGCTGCCGTCCGGGTACTGCCGCCAGTGGCTCAGCACTTGGACGTCGCCAAAGTGGGACGCCTCAAACCCAGGACGTAGCTGCACGTGGTCGACCCACGTCTGCACGTTGAGCTTCTCACGGCGCTCGCGCACCGTATCGATGAGATCCGCGTAGATCCGGCGGTCGTCGTATGTCTGCAGGCGAGCAATGACATGGGTACAGTCGCCAACGATTTTGGCGTGGCTCTTGGTGAAGTGGCGGCCCTGGCTCAGCATCTCAAACGACACAATGTCGTCGTCGCGACCATTTCCATGGTAGCACGGCGACCAGCGACTGCTTTGGAGTGCCTGGAAAAACTCCATGGCCTTGCCGATCTTTTCGTTGGTCTCGGGTGAGCCCACGGGCACGGCGAGCGAAAACCGCGGTAGGCCAAAGCCTACGTTCTCGTACGTACTATTGTTGGTCCCGATGGCTAACAAGTCGTCACCAACGCTGCTCATGCGATCGACCATGATTGATGTGCGTGGTGGCCACGGGTGCACAGCAGACGAAGAGTTGACATTGCTGGACGACGACGCCAACGCTGGTCGTGGTGCCGTCTCGGACGCCCGGCGCCCCATGAGTTGGTTTACGTTAATCTCGTCATGGTCGTCGTCACTGAGTCCGTCACTCTCGTCGTCACTAAACTCGTCGCTGGACAACGACGACTCGGACGAGCGCACGACAGCACGAAGGTCCAAGAGCGCGTCTTCGCTGCCGTTGTAGCACGACTTGATAGGGGACGAGAGTGATGCCGTCGACGCAAGTGAAAATGCTTGCTGGTCTTTGCTGTGGAGCTTGTGTTCTTCCATTGGAACAGACTTGGTCTTGACCGGTTGTGCGTGTTGTTGGTGGACGAGATTCAGCCGCCGCTGCGAGGCCGCGAGTGCCACACGCGGATCGTCTTTGTTGGTATAGGTGACATTGGTGACATCAACCTTGTTGACCTTTTGGGTCGGATCGATACGTTGCTCAAGCACTTCAGAGACAATGTTGGCCACGGCCTCGAGTGTGCTGGTCATGGAAGCTGACGTCTCCCAGTGGGGCACGCTGTCGATGGCGCTCACGGCGCCAATGCACTGGCCCAGCACGATGATGGGCGCGCCGGCGTAGTACCGCATCGGACTGCTGATCTTGTCGCCCAACGCGAGCGTGATGGCGTGGAAGTGCTTGTCCAAGTTGGTGTCGGCCACAACCATGGTCTTTTGTTGGACAGCGCAGACACACTCGTCGCGTGGGATATGGGTCTTGGTCCAACCGACAGTGGCTTTGAACCACAAATTGTGGTCGTCCAAGATGCCAATGAACGCCACGGGACACGCCAACGTCCGCGCGACGATGCTTACAAGCAGCGCCATTGTGGGGTCCCGTTCGGACGCGCGGATGGATGCGCGGCGCGCGACCTCGAGCCGCGCGGACTCGTCCACAGGCGGCGGCCACAACTGCACGACCGAGCCGTCCGTGAGTTCCGACTCGAGACTGAGCATCGACATTTGTTTGCTGACTCGTGGGCGTCCGCTGCTGGGCTGTGGACGCGAGTTTGCTGGGGCCTGTGTGGACGACGACTGTGGCTGTTGCTGTGAGCGGCCGCGCGAGTGGGTGGGTGGAAGAGAGGCCGCAACCGCTGCGGCTGTGGCTGGTGTGGCTACGAGCGCGTGGTGGGGCGGCGTCCGCGCGGACGCACTGTGCTGGTGGTTTTGTTGGTTGGTATTTTGTTGGCTGTGAAAAAGTGCAACCGACTCGCGCAGCGCGGTATCGTTGGTAGTAGCGCTGATGACGGCGTCGGTCGCGCGGATCATGCAGAACGAGCAGACGCGCGTGGCACACTCGACATTGACCTCGGTCAAATGGATCTTTCGCTGCGCCGAGCAGTTGCCGCAGACGACTTCGCCGCACGTGCGGCAGTGGTGGCGGCGGCGGAAGGGCATAAACTGCTGCACGCACACGTTGCAGTGCGAGCGCTCCGTGTCGCGGATCCACGCGTCAGTCTTGAGCAAATTGGTCACGACCAACAGTCCGCCCTCGAGGAAGTACATGTGCTGCGGCGGCGTGGACGAGATGCCGGCACTCGTCGGAGACGACAGTGCGCGGGGCTTGACCATGCTGGATACTGGGAAGAAGCTGCTCGGGAAATGAGAGGCGTCCAGAGAATGAGACGTTGGATGTTCGCGTTGGTTTTGGTGGCTGCCTTGCCTAACGGACTGAGCTCGTTTGCGTTGGAATCGGAAAATGGTGGACAGTTTTGGGTGGGCGGCACTCGCCTCACCAGCTCCGGATTTCCTGGTGGCTCTGTTGGTTTTGGCGCCCAACGTACGGAAGGAAAAGCGCGCGTTCCGGCAACCAAACACGTCGATATTTCCTTGATGCGGAGAGCAAAGGCGAGGCTGTGCACAAGTGGAGGAATCGTTGGCGCCGTTGTGGAACACAGTGCAGGGGGGGGCGGTCTTTTGCAGTGTGGTTGTTGGCGTT